>JAQHUG010000078.1:3040878-3055661 GCA_028555095.1 Dicrostonyx torquatus
GAGTAAGGCAGATCTCTGTGAGTTTGAGACCAGCCTGCTCTACAAGAGCCCTGTCTCAAACAGACATGCACACACACACACACACACACACACACACACACACACACATACACACACACAAGAAAGAAAGAAAAACAAAGGAGAGGGCATTGGAAAGATTTGGGTTAAGAGCACTGCCTGCTCCTCTAGAGTACATGAGTTTGAGTCCCTGCACCCACATGACAGTTCACAACAATCTGTAACTCAAGGCTCAGGGAATCTGATATCCTCTCTGTCACCAAGTCTGCTGCGGTGTAGCCACATGCATATAAGCAAAACACTTATGCACATAGAGTAATTTTTAAATTGAAAATTGCGCTGGTCTTGCTAACATGCATGTAATTATAGCACCTGGGAGGCTGAGACAGGAAGATCCCTAGGAGTTCAAGGCCGGCCTGGGTAATCTAACTAGTTCCAGGTCAGCCTGGGCTACATGGTGAGACCGTATCCTTGTCTTACAAGGCCAAGAAATAAAATTGGTAAATGAAAAGGCTGCTGTGCAGCAAGGGGAAAAATTAGAATGGAGAGGCGATTCATAGGATAGGAGAAAATCTTTTCAACTATTAGACAGGGAATTAATAACCAGAATCATAAGCAACTCAAGAAATTAAACACCGGAAAGAAATCAGAATAAAGCCAAAAAGAAAAAATAGAAAAATGTTCTTTAGCCATCAGAGGAAAGTAAGGTACATTGAGATCCCACCCTAGTCAGAATGGCCATCACCAAGCAACAGCATCAGCTGGAGAGAGTGAGAGAGTGACTGTCTTGGTGGGTGGGAATGCAGATTAGGGTAGCCACTGTGAGGCCAGTATGGTGATTCCACAATAAACTACAGAACCATCACATGCCCCAGCTCTAGCACTCCTGGGTACAGACTGAAGGATTCTGAGTCTGTAAGCATTAGTGATACCACCGCACTTTCTTTATCACGGCACTGTTCAGCATAGCCAAAAGGCAGCAGCATGGTACCCACCAACTGATGAATGGACAAAGAAAATCCACACTGCAAAGTGCCGCTCAGCTGTAAAGTGAAATCATGTTTTTTGCAGGACAGAGCCTGGAAGAAGAGATAATGAGCATTAAGCAAAATAAGCCATACTCAGAATGACAACATCCTGACTTTTCTCTCACAGGTGACTCTAAGATGCTGGGGTGGGGAGGCATGAAGCAGAAGGGTGGCATGTGCTCATGACCCTCGTATGGGAGACTGAGGCCAGAGAAGCAGAAACCTTAGCTACCTAGCAAGTTCAAGGCCAGCCTGGGTTATGTGCTCAAACAAGCAAACAAACAGAAAAACTTGAGCAAGAGAAAGAGCGAAAGAAAGATAGAGAAGGAGGAACGAGGAGGGAGGGAAGGAGGAAGATAGGTAATTAATGGAGAGATGATAGGTGATAGAGGTTTATTTAGAAAGAGGAAAGCAACTGGGGACAGGAAAAAAGAAAAGTTAAGAGGGCGAATAGGACCCAGCTATGTCCTATGCATGTATGTGCAATTAATTGTTTTATACAATTAATATATATTAATCTTTTTTTTTCAGTCTGGAGTAAAGAGTTCTAGGAGTCTCACAAACTTTAAGGCCTTGAAGAAGGAGAAAGTGCTTTCTATGTTCTCTGGGAATAAAGAAATGTTGCCAAGTAGGCAGGAAGCTCACCTCCACCCTCTTGGCCTGACTATCAAGCTTCAGTGAACTCCAGATACAAGATGGATGGGCTGGGCTGGGCTGGGCTGGGCTGGGCTGGGCTGGGCTGGGCTGGGCTGGGCTGGGCTGGGCTGGGCTGGGCAGGGTAGGGCAGGGCTGGGCTGGGCTGGGCTGGGCTGGGCTGGGCTGGGCAGGGCTGGGCTGGGCTGGGCTGGGCAGGGCTGGGCTGGGAGGGCTGCCATCTTCCTGCTAATGCTTCAGAAAACTGCTACTGTGCTGATCCCTTCTGGGTCCCTAGAAGAGCATTTTCAGTCTGTCCAGTGATTCCTGAAAGTTCCTCTGACCTCCATACATGGACAACGGCACATGTGTGCCTCCCTGTGCCCAGATATACACTTAGAGAAAGAAGAAAAAAGGACCAGCCTGGGCTATGCAATAAGTTCCAGACCATTCCGGTCTCCAAAGTTAGACCCTGTCTCAAAACAAACCAACCAAGGGGCTGGAGAGATGGCTCAGAGGTTAAGAGCACTGGCTGTTCTTCCAAAGGTCCTGAGTTCAATTCCCAGCAACCACATGGTGGCTCACAACCATCTGTAATGGGGTCTGGTGCCCTCTTCTGGCCTGCAGGCATACATACAGACAGAACACTGTATTATGTATTTATTTATTTATTATGTATACAGTGTACATAATACACTGTATACATAATAAATAAATAAATAAATATTTTAAAAAAATCAACAAAACAGAAATAAAGGAAAACAAGAAGCTAAGGTATTTGCAGAAAAACATTAGACCTGCTAACATAAGGGTTGAAGAAAATCCATATAGTTTTTCAGAATTCCAGTGTCACACAGATCTTTCAACTTTTTTTCAGATTTATTTTATTATTTTATGTATATGAGTGTTAGCCTGCCTGTATGTATGTGTCTCACATGTGTGCCTGGTGACCTCGGAGGTCAGTATAGGGAGGTCAGATCCCCTGCCATTGGAGTTGTAAACCACCATAGGGGTTCTCGGACTCAAACCTGGGTCTTCCACTCTTAATTACTGCGCCAACTCTCCAGTCCCATCATTCGACTTCTCCTAGCTAGATGGTTCTTCTTGAGTTTAGTCATCAGACATGAACATTCTTGTCTTCATACACAGGAAGCAAAAGTCCTAAGTCACTATTCACTAGTAAAGTTTAAAAAAAACACAACTTCAATAGGAGGAAATGGAGCAAAACCAGGCAGTGCCCTGTCTTGCCACAGTCTATGTTACTGTCTCATGGGCTCGAGCAGGAGGAGCTAGATGCTTCCTGCTCAGTGTGGAGCCAGCAGCAGCAGCATTTAAGTCCCCAAGGGGCTGCTGCTACCCTCCCCCGGCCCACTCCAAGAAGCAGCAAAGCTCGTTCTTGATACCTGAAAGTCTGCATGCAAGACACAGCTGAGCATCATGGGAGTTATCTCCTTGGACGCCAAAGAATGACCTAAAACAGAGGGCAGGTCGGGTACAGTGAGACTTGGATGGGAGTTCCAGCCGATAGCCAATTACAGTATCTTGTCATTGAATTCCACACTCCCACTAATTAACTGTTTTTTGCTTGTTTGTTTTGTGGTGTTTTTGTCTTTTGAGACAGGATTTCTCTGTGTTATCCTGGCTGACCTGGAACTCACTCTGTAGACCGGGCTACCCTTGAACCCATAAGAGATGCCTGACTGCCTCCCGAGTGCTGGGATTAAAGCGTGTGTGCTAACAGCCTAGTTAGTTCAAAGTTCAACACTTTGAACCATCTCTGAGCACTGAGATTTGAACTCTCCATCTGATTTCTTCAGTGCTGAGGATCAAACCCAGGGTTTTGTGCATGTTAGCCAAGCACTCTGCCAACTGAGCCACCTCCCCAGCACCTTGTAAAAGATAGAAGGCCACACTCTACTTGTTCTAAATGAGAAGTTTAGACATTACTTTGTGGTCTTTTAGTTAATCTCAGTAAGTGTCTTACTATCAGCTGAGCCTTTGAGAACCAGAGCTTTGTACAGTCCATCTTACCTCTCACACCTAGTTATCAAGTCTGCTATTATGAGAGTCAAAACCGGGCAGTAGTGCTGTGGTCCTTTACTCCCAGCACTTGAGAGGCAGAGGCAGGTGGAGCTCTGTGAGTTCAAGGCCAGCCTGGTCTACAGAGTTCTGTGACAGCCAGGGCACCAAAGAGAAACTCTGTCTTAGAAAACAAAAAAAAGGCCGGGCGGTGGTGGCACACGCCTTTAATCCCAGCACTCGGGAGGCAAAGGCAGGTGGATCTTTGTGAGTTCGAGACCGGCCTGGTCTACAAGAGCTAGTTCCAGCGCAGGCTCCAAAGCCACAGAGAAACCCAAAAAAAAAAAAAAAAAAAAAAAAAAAAGAAAGAAAAAGAAAAAAGAAAAGAAAACAAAAAAAAGCAAAAAGCAGAAACAAAAACCCTTTGGTTAAATTATGACACCGAACAAGTGAAGCAAGTAAAATCCAAGCAGAAAACAACACGGCTTTAGGCTTCCAACCAGATATGCGGCCCAACAAGAGGTAAATACTGGCAAGCAGTGTTTTAGGGAAAATCAGTGAGAATGGAACCCTCTGACCTGAGGATGAGACCCTCTGACTGTGAGGATGGGACTCTCTGACCTGAGGATGAGACCCTCTGACCTGAGGATGAGACCCTCTGACTGTGAGGATGGGACCCTCTGACTGTGAGGATGGGACCCTCTGACTGTGAGGATGGGACCCTCTGACCTGAGGATGGGACCCTCTGACTGTGAGGATGGGACCCTCTGACTGTGAGGATGGGACCCTCTGACTGTGAGGATGGGACCCTCTGACTGAGGATGGGACCCTCCGACCTGAGGATGGGACCCTCTGACTGTGAGGATGGGACCCTCTGACCTGAGGATGGGACCCTCTGACCTGAGGATGGGACCCTCTGACTGTGAGGATGGGACCCTCTGACCTGAGGATGAGACCCTCTGTCTTACGATAAGCTGCAAAAATATACAGTAATTTCTGAGTCATCTTTTTACGAGCAACTTACCAGAACCAAGGGATCTGGTAAAGGCTAAATCAAAAGGCAAGACTTTTCGGTGTTACTGCTTTGTGAAAAAAGTGGCCGTCCTTTGCTGTAGATTTTTCGCTGTAGCTGACTTTCCTTCTGTTACATATTTGGGAATTAATCCCCACAGTTCAGAACTGTTTCGTGAAAAGTTTCCCATTGCCAGACATTCGTTCCTCTCAGAGATCTGCGTTCCTACAATTATCTTACCAGCAGGCATTTGACCAGTCTTAGGGTCCAGGCACAGAGCATCCAATCTAAGATATTCACAGATACCAAGAACATAGAATTACTACTTGCCCAAGCTGCTGTTCTGGTTTTACCCCAAGACCAGAACAACTGATAACAGTATACCCCAGAACTGATAATTTAGATGCCTGGGTCTCTTCTTCGCTTAAAGCAGTAAGTCATCAAACTCCAGACCTAGGCCCATAGAAACTGCGGTGTCTGGTGGATGTGCTATCTGATCAAGAGCCACCAGCTTCTCCCTGTTTACACAGGTTACCTGGTTACTTGGTAGCCTCTGTGCACACTGGGAAAAAAGAAGCGGCATGCTGACTTAAGCAATTCATGCCCTATTCATAATTTTACAAAAATAAACCTTTTGCCGGCGGTGGTGGTGCACGCCTTTAATCCCAGCACACGGGAGGCAGAGGCAGGTGGATCTTTGTGAGTTCGAGACCAGCCTGGTCTACAAGAGCTAGTTCCAGCACAGGCTCCAAAGCCACAGAGAAACCCTGTCTCGAAAAACCAAAATAAATAAATAAAAATAAACCTTTCAATTATTTAATCTACCACCTAAAACTGTAGCATAGTGCACTAACCTTCTCCTCTAGAATCCTGATGATTTATTTACTTTCTTAACTAACTTTCTCCATTAAGGAGTTCACCAGATGTGTACTAGCCACTCCCATGGATCTGTGTGTGTGTGTGTGTGTGTGTGTGTGTGTGAGAGAGAGAGAGAGAGAGAGAGAGAGAGAGAGAGAGAGAGAGAGAGAGAGAGAGAGAGAGAGAGAGAGAGAGAGAGAGAGAGAGAGAGAGAGAGAGAGAGAGAGAGAGAGAGATAAAAAACACCAGCCCTGGAACCTGCTAGGGCTGAGGAATTGCTGGTTTTAAGGATATATATGACAGGGAACATTTGTAGCAGGTAGAACAAAGGAGAACAATGTAGAACAAGGGAGAACAAGAAGGAACGATGAGAAATGACGGATGGAAGAGAAAAGAATAAAGAAATATGGACAGATAGTTCCAGTCATGAGTAGATTTCTTACCTCTCAGGTTTTTATCCTCAGATTTCTAGCCCCCTTTAGCTCATCCTGGCATCCTTCATGGAACCCCCTGACTGACTGTGAGGATGGGCCCCTTTGGTCTGAGGGTGGATCCCTCTGATCTTGAGGACTGTCTCCAACAAAGTTCTTAAAGAGTCACTTTGTTCTTTCCAGTTGGCTGATGAGTCAAACCAAAACTGCCATGTAGGCTACCAGGGTTTCCCCTCTTTCTTTTCGCTACTAAGTCAAGATCCTCTGTCTATTAAAGGGAGGTCAGAATATACCACAATAAATAGCGCCCCTTTAGCATAAGAATATGTTTAACTAAAGGTCATAAAGAAACAGCACAGGAAACTTCACCCTTCTGCCCAGAAGCAGGGCACAAATGACCCCTTGTAAACGCATTCCCCTCCCCTTCACTAGGAAGAAAAGATCGACTCTTAGGTCATAACAGCTACTAAGCACCTTATATCTACTATGCATTTTATCTTGTTTTTGTTTTTTAAGACAGGGTTTCTCTGAGTAGCCCTGGCTGTCCTGGAACTCACTCTCCAGACCAGGCTGGTCTTGAACTCAGAGATCAGCCTGCCTCTGCCTCCCAAGTGCTTGGATTAAAGGGTGTGCCACCAGCATCTGGCTACTATGCATTCTTTAGTCACCTCCCTATAAATAACCATCCCCAAACTCTTTTCCTTTTGGTAAAATGATGCATAAACTCCTAGGTCTAACCAAGTCTCTGAATTTCTAGTTCTCTCGCGCCCATAGGCACCTGAAATACTAATGTTGTCCTAGTCTCTTTTCTATTGCTATAACGGAATGCCTGAGAACGGTATTTTTAAAGGAAAATGTTCATTTTGGCACATGGGTCTAGAGTCTGGAAGGCCAAGAGTGTGGCAGCAGCACCTGGTGAGGGCTTTGTGCTGCTCCAACCCATGACAGAAAGTGGGACAGCAAAGGAGGAGGAACTCCTGCTACAGGGTACCATTCCTGCTAGAAAGCCGTGTATCCATTCTGAAGGGCTTGCTGCCACCACACAAACACCGCCCGCTGCAGCCCAACACCCCAGTCCTGGCACACTAAGGATTTCAGATTCCACATAAACTGGGGGTAGGGGTTGAATGAAAATGAGGACGTGACCGTTCCTAGGTGTGATTGAGAAGAAGGTTTTTGTTGTAGGTTATGAGATAAGAACAGCCAACCGCATCTGGAAGGGTCCAGTCTGAACTGGGCCATGCGGTGGGTGGACAGACACGGGGACAGGACTGGAACGGTATGGGGGGGCGCGGCACTGACACAAAAGAGGAAGAAAGAGGAGAGAAGTGGCCAAGAGGTCCAAGAGTGCACATAGCTAAAATGGCTGACTTATACAGAAATGGGAAGCTGATGGGGGCCGGGGGGTGGGCAAGGGAAGCAGCGAGGTTTAGAGTAGGAGGTGGAGTGAGAAAAACTGGGAGGAGCCACAGGTACTGAGCAAGACTTGTCCGGGGTTTCTTTGGGACCTGACATTCTTTTTTTCTCTCTCTCTCTCTTTTTTTTTTTCATAGGTAAAATTCTTTTTTTTCCTTTTTTTTTTTATTGTTAAAAGAAAAATTTACTTGAGTTCGAGACCAGCCTGGTCTACAAGAGCTAGTTCCAGGACAGGCTCCAAAGCCACAGAGAAACCCTGTCTCGAAAAAAAAACCAAAAAAAGAAAAAGAAAAAGAAAGAAAGAAAAATTTACATTTACTCCCCTTGTCCCAGGCCCTCCCACACCCCAATACCCCACCCACCGTCCCCTTGCTTCCTTAAGATGGGGCAGGATACCCTGCCCTGTGGGAAGCCCAAGGCCCTCCCTGCTCCATCCCGGTCCAAGAAGGTGTGCATCCATATAGAATAGGTTCCCAAAAAGCCAATACATGCAGAAGAGATAGATCCCTGTGCCACTGTCATTGACTTCTCGGTCAGTCCCCATCAGCAGCCACATTCAGAGAGTCCAATTTGGTCATCTGCTCATTCAGTCCTGGTCTTTTTTTTGGTTTTTCGAGACAGGGTTTCTCTGTAGCTTTGGAGCCTGTCCTGGAACTAGCTCTTGTAGACCAGGCTGGTCGCGAATTCACAGAGATCCGCCTGCCTCTGCCTCCCGAGTGCTGGGATTAAAGGCGTGCACCATCACAGCCCTGCGAGACCTGGCATTCTTGAGTGCTGGGATTAAAAGCATGGGCCGCCAAACCCAATGACTACTCTCTTGAGATGACACTATCATATCAATTAACCTCCTAGAAGACCGAGAGGGTTGAAGGTTGGGGTGAGGTGAGAGTGTAGCATTTAAACCACAGCAAGCGTCAATTAAAGAGGATGCCTTTGTCCTGACACCCTCCTCTCTCCCTGCTCTCCTCCCTTCTTTTGCTCTGGTGCTGAGAACTGAGTTCAGCCTTGAGCTGCAAACCGGCAGCCTCATCTCTGCCAGTCTATAAATCTGTAGATCCCAGAAGACCCGGCTGGCAGTCAACGGGACGAATAAAAAAAACAACAGAAGTCTGGTCATGAAATAGTGTGCCTGGAAGAGTGGCTTCCTGGATGTCATTGGGAGTGTTCACCAAGGGGTTAACTCAGTGTCCCACCCCGCCCCCACCCCAACTATCCTGTGCACATTCCTGAGTCGAAGAAACTTCTACGTAGCATACTCCGAAAGCCAACTCTTTATCTGGGGCTTAAGAGGGAAAGGGACCAATGGAATTTCACATGTCAGCAAGAGTTTCCTGGCTCTAATACGGAAACCCACTAGGACCGCAAGAGTTAATGAAACGTACGCTTTAATTACGCTTTCGTTTCATTGTATTTATTTATTTACTGGTGTTTCAAGGCAGTTTATGCAGAGAAGGGCTTGACCCAGGAGAAACGAAGAGAAAGCTGACTGACTAACGGAAGATGCAGTCTGAGAGTCTGCTCGGAGAACAATGTGTTATCCCAACAGTCTTTCTGACAGAATGTGTAGGACTTCTGTGGAAATGTCTGCCATTTGCTTTTAGTTGCCAGGAAACACCAGGTACACTTCAACTGAGAGTTATATCTTAAACAACCTGGACTCCTCAAAAAAAATCTTAATATTGTGAAGATTTTTTAAAATTACCTCTAATTAAAGGCAGATAAAGAGATACCACACGGCCCACCAACAGAGACAGTGTGCTTGATCTATTGGGAGCTCATCAAATCCAGCTGGACCAGGACTGAATGAGCATATGACCTAACTGGACTCTCTGAATGTGGCTGCCAATGGGGACTGACTGAGAAGCCAATGATAATGGCACTGGGACCTATCTCTTCTGCAAGTATTGGCTTTTTGGGAACTTATTCTATATAGCTGTACATCTTCTTAGACTGAGATGGAGGGGGGAGGACCTTGGGCTTCCAACAGGGCAGGGTATCCTGCCCCATCTTAAGGAAGCAGGGGGAGGGCGGTGGGGTAGTGGGGGAGCAGGAGGGCCAGGAACAAGGGGAGTAAATGTAAATTTTTCTTTTAACAATAAAAAAAAAGAGATACCACACTGAACACATTGTACAATATATTACCTAGGTTTTTCTTGTGCTGTAAAAGACATTATTCAACCTTGGGGGAGGGTTAAAGGGAGGAGGGGAGAGGCAGAGAAAAATGTAGAGCTCAATAAATATCAATAAAAAAGACATTATTTAACAGAAAAATACCTAAATACAAAAATTGCCATGTATAATGCCTTATGTCTGTATTCCTATCATTAGGGAAGTTGGGGCTGGAGAACTGCCATGAGTTCCAGACAGCCTGAGCTATTATGGCTTATCTGAAGAAGGGCACCTCGGCCAAGGAATGCCACGGAGATCACACCACACAACAGATCAACACAGGAGATTTACTGGGGGCTTGGGGTGGAGAGGATCAAAGCCCACCTCAGAGCAGGGACAAGAGAGACAGAGACAGAGAGTGAGAGAGACAGACAGAACAAGCAAGTGGGCTGTGATGGCAGGGACCTTTAAAGGGGACCCGCATCACATTTGGCGGTTGGTGATAACGTCACTGCTGGGGCTGAGTTGCTGAAGGCAGGCTGGGGGATCACCTGGTTACTAACATGAACTACAGAGCGAAGCAGTACTTCAGAAAAACAAAATGTAGTTCCAGTTGCCGGAGTGCTTGCTTAGCGTACACGAAGTATGATCTAAGTATTGGTCTCTAGTGGTACATCAATCTGGTGTGGAATGCGTATCTGTAATGCTAGCACTCCACGTAGAGGCAGGAAGATCAGAAATTCAAGGCTATTCTCAGTGCAGAGTGAGTGTGAAGCCAGCCTGAGCTACAAGGACCACTTCCTGGTTTGTGCTTAGGATTTTTTATGGCCCCTGTAAGGGCTGAAGTTAACTTATAAGCTCCACTTGCCCAAGGACAGATAACTACCTCCACTGCTGGGGGATGTTGCTCGTGTAAGATAGCAAGCCCTGTGTTTTCACTTTTGTAGCTAAAGTTGGTTGTCCCAACTGCACAGGATGTGCCTGATCACACAGAGGCGGGAGGTATGGAGGTAGGAAGTCCATCAGGATGTATGTTTGCCCTGATTGGACAAAGGCAGAAAGTACCATAGCCTTCTGGGTTCTGCCTTTATGAGCACCTGACTACCATAATTCACCACCTTTCTCTGGGAATCCATCATTCTGGCCAGTATTAATAAAGCTTATTTTATTTGGACGCTTGTGGATTTGGTCTTTCTCCTCACTGTTCTCAAGTTTAACACCTGATTCTGTGGTTGCTTTTTTTTCAGACAGCAAAGGTTGGTGGTTTCCATCATTTCTGGTTTTTATAATCTGACTTGGGTGTGAGGGGCTTGGCGGGGGTTGGGGACTGACTCAGGAACCATACCTGAAAATCAAATAATAAATATCTATCCGTTTACTTCTTGACCCTCTCCTGCGTCATGTCTGCTACCTAAGCTGTCCGTGCCTTCTCCAGCATCTTCCTGCCCTAGCTCTGGCCTTGAACTCAGTCTGTAGTTCAGGTTGGATTCTGTAAACTAAAGATTCACTGAATAACTACTACAAACGGAGACCCTGAGCATGCCCAAGCAGTGTTTGCAAAACTCTCTCTTGTTACCATCTTCATCATGTGTACATTGGGGAAGTGCTTCACTGTATTAAACCTTTTAATTTATTATTTATGTATTTATTTTTTCAAATTTCTTAAGTTAAAACATAATTACACCATTTCCTCCTTCCCTTTCCTCCCTCCAATCTTTCACATTCCCTGACTCGTTACCTCTCAAATTCATAGCCTCTTTTTCTTTCATTGTCATTGTTACACATATATGCATGAATATTGAAATGCGACCTGCTCTGTTCATTCAGTGTTGGCTTTACGTGCAGGAAATCTGGGAAGACTTTTTCTCATGCTTTCTTTAATTGACCATAGTTCTTTGTTGTGGGTGAGGCCCCATGAGACTCTCTCCTTCCATGGTAATGTGTCTATGGGTGTTGTACTTGTTCAGGCCTTGTTTAGGCAGCCATATTGTTGAAGTATTGTTGGTGAAGTTTCTCTGTCATTTCCAGGAGACACAATCTCACAGTAGTTTTCCTGCTCCTCTGGCTCTTATAAACTGTTGTTCTTTTTGGTTATGGGGGTCCCCCGGCAGCTTACTGTGGGTCCCCAGGGTCGAAAACATGTGGTCGGGTCCCCAGTGGTGGCAGCGGCAGCCCCGGCAGCTCGTGGTGGCTAGTGGACAGGCAAGAGAGAGACAGGGATGCACCATGTAGAGTAAAGTTGAACATTTATTAGGTGGATTATGGAGGGGAAAGGGAAAGAAGAAGAGGGGAGAGAGATGCACTGTACACTCTGTGCGGTGCATTCGACCGGGGACCCAGGGTCCCTCAGATTCTTCTTTCTCTCTTTTTTCCCTTTCTTTTCCTTTTTTCCCCCTCGCCATAAAAAGCCGCTCGGAGCGGCCTCTGACCTCTCTGGCTTCCAGTCGCCTGGACTGGATCCAGTCAGGCTTTACCTTCCCACTCATAGGTCTAGCTGGGGGACGCCCCCCTATGGGTCTTGGAAGGTCGCGACGATTTGCTGTTTTGTGGGTTTACACAATTTTAGCTGTTGGGTAGCGAGTTTTTTTCTTTTCCAATTCCAGCCATGGCTTGTGGCATGGTGCGGCTTTTTTCAGTTCCAGCCTTTTGCTCCTCTCTGTGGCTTATGGCATTGTGGTTTAACAACAGGGCGGATCATGCCTCTAGGTCTCTCTTATTATTAAGCTTAAGATCCCTGTAGCTCAAAAATTATGGGTTTTTCATACAACGTGTGGCTGTCGCCATTTTGACTGGGGTCAGGTGACTTCGTCGTCATCTTAGCTGAGGGCCAGGTAAGGTGACCAGGTTCCACCATCTTTATTGAGGTATTCCCCAGCTGGTTCTCCACTGTTAACTCTCTTACCTTACCACCGAGCCTGGTCAGGTGACCAGGATCTCCCATCTCTACTGAAGTATTCCCTGTCTTGTCCTCCAGTTTACTCGTGTTTTTGTCTCTAAATTCCTCTTGCTGACTCTGTTGCATGTGTGTTTTATGCAGTGGCATGCCTTTGGTAGGGCCCACTTCATCCAATTCCTGTTCACTCTCTCTCTCTGTGTTCATACATGTAACTTAAATGTACCTATGCTTAACGTTATAATTGTTCATTGTATCTCATTTCAGACTACAAAACAGTAAGTCTCATGTTTTAAACTGATATGTACTTTTAAGCTTCCTACAAAATATATTCAGTTCTGCCATTACCCTTCTATTACAAGCAGTTTTTATTCTTTCTGTCATTTTACGAGTGTAAATCTTACCTGTTAAGTTGAGAGCCAATGCTGCAAAGCTCAGACCCAACTCTCCAGGCAGATTCTAAACTGTGGTTATACCTAATGGACAGCCCTCAACTGCTCAGAGATCTGGGGAATATGGCATTTAATAAAAAAACTTTTCATAACAAAAGAGACAGGTTGGCTCCCAACAGTACTCTACTTCCTCCAAAGAAGACAGAAGACGAATGGGCACACAACGTCCATCCACAGTTCGCTTCACCACTGGGTCTGGGTAAAGCTGCCCTTCATCTAAACTGAAGATCTCCTGATGTGGACAGAATCGCTGGAATTGACAGCCTAGCTACTCCTAAGAAGGTAGGCCTGTCTTCCTACAGATTTCTTAGCCCACAGGATCTTCTGGAATCTGGCAGGCCCTGTGCTAAACAGCAAAAGGCAAATGCAACCTTCAGTGATCATGGAGGACCCAAAAGAGGAGTAGCTCTGTGTGCCAACCAAGTAAGTTCTCTGTCATTTTTTAATCAGTAACGCATATAAAATTTTATCCTTCCCGAAGATCTCTGATGCAGTCTGATAGCTGAGAGGCTTTGTCAGTTTAAAAAGACAACCTCACTAAACAAGTTTCAGATCAAATTTCTCTTTTCGTTGTACAAAAATATCTGTCACAGTCATTCTGTCATAAATATGCTACTGTTTATACAATGTATGTGTCTAAAACTTTTGTTTTCACAAACCCAAAGAATTCTTGTGAGTTCCAGAGAACAGAATTAAAGGATCCACCTTAAACAGGTCAGAAACACACCCCGTCAATTCCCTGGTCCTAAATTTTTTTCCCTTAATTTAACTCTGTTCTTTGTTCTGCCAATACCTTAAACAGGTAGAAGAGACACCAGACATTTCCACGCACAAACACCAGACAGGAGCAGAGACCAGCTATGCCAGGATGTGGCCAGCACCAGCCATCTCAGGTTCTGCCCCCACAAAAGACGATGCCCACAAATAAGCCGGTAGCAGTCTTGAGAATCCACCACCCCAATTCCTTTGACCTGTGATACCTAGCCGTCTGCTTTTTTTATTATTATTATAATAAAGAAGAGGTGGAAATGTAATGGATTCTGTCTCTTTAAGAGCAAGCCACGCCCACTCCCTTCCTGTCTGCAGCTGCAGACCCTCATCTTCCTCTCTGCTCCTGGGCTCTGAAGAAGCAGCTGTGCTTCTTCTGCTCTCTTCCTCTTCCTCTCTCTCCTCCTCTTTCTCTCTCTCTTTCTCTCTCTCTCTCTCTCCCCTCTTCTTCCCTTTCCCCTCCATAATCCACCTAATAAATGTTCAACTTTACTCTACATGGTGCATCTGTGTCTCTCTCTCTTGCCACAAGCCGCTGGGCCGCCACCGCCACCACTGGAGACCCGACCTTGTGGTCTCAACCCTGAGGACCCATAGTAAGCTGTGGGGGGACCCCCATAACCAAGAAGAACAACATAAACTCCCTGCTTCCCTCCTCCACAGTGTTCTCTGAGCCTTAGGTACAGGAGGAGTTGTTTATATTCAGCAGGGCAACCCACGATCACTTCTTCTCTGCCTTCAGACCAGTTGTAATTTTCAGTTTCTTTGATGAGTAAGACTGACACTTATTGTCGGGGACCGTCGCCCCAACATAGAAACTGGTGTTTTTCCCCCAATGTGTTCCCGGAGGCGCGAGGAAGAAACAAGCTTTCACACCATCACCGTTCAAAGGCCGCTTCGGATTTCTCCCTCCTTTACAGCGTGACCTTGCGTTTATTGTCTTTCCCCCCAAGCCAATATGCTCTGCATGCTCTCTGCAAAAATGCTCCTCCACCCTCAGGAATTCTCAATTCACATTCTTTTTCCGGGGACTTCATTCATCTCCACACACACCTGCATTCCTTTACCAGCCTTGGAGTCAGCTACTTCTCATTGAGCAATCTACAAGTAAAAAGGAAGGCTAGAGCCAAACCCTCATCTATTGTC
>JAQHUG010000078.1:3079689-3097675 GCA_028555095.1 Dicrostonyx torquatus
TGTATTGCCATGAGGCTGTGGCTTTACCAGTAAGATTCTGGCATTTTTCTCCTTTGGCAACTACTATCTCTGTTTGTATCCCCCCCCCTTTCTTTATTCTGCTCTGCCATAGGCCAAAGCAGTTTCTTTATTAATCAGTGGTAATAAAATATACTCACAGTATAAAGAGGGGAACCCCACACCCAGGCTTTGTTGAGAAAATGGCTTGCATTTCTCATAGAAGTGTCTGGTATATGCCATTCTGGGTGCCTGATTGGAATAGGACTGACCATCACCAGACCTCCAGGACAGTTAGCAAGGTGACCCAGCAGACCACAAACTACCTCCCACACTGAATGGCCTCTAGTTATTACTGACACTGACGTCCACGGTCCAGTCCAATGCCAAGCCTCTTCCTCAGTACCTGGGTATGGTGTTTCCTCTTTTCTTCTTATGCTCTGGCAGATTCTCTTTTTAAAAATGGTTTTATCCATTTGTTTATTTTTATGTACATGTGTGTGCTTCCATGAAGTAAGCTCAGTGTGCATACAATGCCCGAGGAAGCCAGGAGAGTACCCCAGATCCCTGCAACTGGAATAACCACTGTCATGAGTGCTGGGGACCAAACTCAGGTCCTCTGCAAGAGCAGCCAGTGCTCCCTGAGCCATCTCTCCGGACCCTCTAGTGATTTCTTAATTTGGTCTGGGGGTAATCATTGGGTACTTACTATAAATGCTTATGTGAATTTTCATCTTTACCTACACCAGCGGCTTTGTAACTCCAAGTGTGCAGAAAATGGAATGCTTGGCCTAAAACCAAGAATGACTCAGATCTAGCTCACTGGGTGAGGCTTTCGAGGTACAAGGAAGATATTCAGGGAGTGTGGTGTGGGCAAAAGGCATGAAGATCACACATTTGTCTTTTGACGTTTTTTTATGACTAAATGTCCTTAGAGAGAATGGAACTGATAGCTTATAGTTAATTTAAAAAACAAAAACAAAAGCATAAATATCTTTAGGAGTCGTGCCTCTAGATTCTATATAAAAAATGAAGGAAAACTTGGAAAAACAAAGGTACTGTACTTAATGGAAACATGTGATTTCTTCGTGGAATAATAGTAGTAGAGCCTTAACATGCCTGAGTGTTTCCTTTTATTCCAAAAATCCTCAACTGGGCTGTTTGAGTTCTATACCTAAATGCCTTGCCTCTTGGCAGCATCTCTGTAGCTTTGGAACCTGTCCTGGAGCTCACTCTCTACACCAAACTGGCCTCGAACTCACAGAAATCCCACCTGCCTCTGCCTCCTGAGTGCTGGGATTAAACGCGAGTGCCTTTAATCTTTAATCTGACAACAAAGTCTCTTTTTGCACCTTTATGTGCATTCTGGAGATTAAACCTAGGTTTCCAGGCTTTTGTAAGATGTGCCTTTACCCTCTAAGCCACCTCATCAGCCAAACGCTTTTATAAAATCACTTTTATTTTCTCACTTTCATGAAGTTTCTGTCTCCAAATGTGGTTACACGGGAGCCAGAGCTTCAGCATATTAATTACAGATACATAAGTATTCAGCATATAACATAGGGAATATAAAATGATATCACGGGGCTGAAGAGATGGCTCAGAGACTAAGAGCACTGGCTGCTCTTCCATAGGTCCTGAGTTCGACTCCCAGCAACCACACAACCATCTGTAATGGGATCTGGTGCCCTCTTCTGACATGAAGGCAGAGCACTGTATACATAACAAATAAATCTCTAAAAAAGGTTGGTTTTATTTGATTGCTAAATACTGATGATGTTAATCATCTTTCTATGTTTATTTATGCATCTTCTTTGGAGAAATATTTATTCAAAACACTTGGCTGTTTTTACATTGGTGTGTTCATTCTTTCTTTTTTTCTTTCTCCCTTCCTCCTCCCCCCCTCTTTCTTTTCCTTAAGACAGAGTTTCTCTGTGTCGCCCTGTCTGTCTTAGAACTTCCTCTGTAGACCAGATTGGCCTCTACCCCCAAGCGCTGTGATTAAAGCTGTGTCACTACACACGGTTGGTTTTGTTTTTCTTAGTGAATTGCCATTTATATATTACAAATACAGTTTCCTTTGAGGAACTTGCCTGACTCCATTTTGAAGGCAGGAGCCATTCTGCTGTATTGGTAAAAATAAGTTTTTATTTACTGAGTTGCTCTCTATTTTCTGGAATCTGACCTTCCCCAACTCGTGACCATGACTTATTTTTGAGAGTACCCTGGCCCTCCCTGAACCTTTCCTAATCACATAGTGACCACATGATATTTCTTGAGAATTTTTTCTGTATTTCCTTATTGCTCCATTGTCGCTCTTCTGTAAAACTACTCATGATTTTATTCCGCAAAGGGGGCACAATAAACAAATTCAGGGCTACTGTCTTTAATCCAATTTAGGAGGTGGTTGCTAGCCGGCTCTTAGATGCAATGCACCCCAGTTAAAAAAAATCAAGCTTGCTTCGAATTGGCTCAAATTGTGGTGGTGGTCTTTGCTAGGCTGGAACCTCCAGCTCACTCCTCGATCCAGAAAGCCCCAATCCTCTCTCTTCGAACCTCACTCTATCAGAGAATCTCCAACAAAGAAAAAGTGGCAAAAAGTACAATTCTGCAGTCCTAGCGACTACAGCAGCTCCTTCCCTGATGTTGCCAGTGGCCCAAGACTCAGTCTAAAGAGCTCAGCTTTTGATCATACTTGGGCACAAACCCACCTTGTGGAGGACACACCATCACCCCCTTGCCTGCATGTCCCTGCTTTAGTTCGGGCATGTGACTTCTATACCCGGATCTCTGGGGCTGGAGGGCTCAGAATTGCTTTTCTCAAATAAATCTGTTCTTTTACTTTTTCAGTTCGACTTGATCTGGCCTACCTCATTGGCAGAGAAATCTATTAGTCTTATTTTTGATGTTGGAATTAACACTTTACCAGATACATAGTTTGAAAAAAATATAAATTCTATAGAGAAACCATTGAGGGGGTAGCTAGGGTGTAGCTTGGTATGTAGAATTCATGCCTGGTATGCATGAAGCTTTGCATTTGACCCCCAACAATACATAGAACAGGTGTGGTGGCACACATCTATAATCCCAGCACTTAGAGGTAGAGGCACGAGGATCAGCTGCAAAATGAGTTCAAGGGCAGTGTGGGATACAGGAGAGTTTGAAAATCAAAACAAAACCAGGATAGAAAGAAACTACTGGAATTGAATGCAGGACCTTGCATATGCTAAGTACGTGCCTACCTCTGAACTATATCTCAAATTCCAGAGAACCATCTTTAATCACAGAATTTATAAAAATATCAACATCCACAAATATTAGAGTTACCAAAAGAACAAAGAAAACAAATTACACTGAAAAAAATAAGAAATTATAAAGACAGGAAATAAAAAGGAATTAATAGAACCAAGACCAGATGTGACTGTCATATGAGAGAAATTGAAGTGTGCTTGAAGTCCCTATCTGGAAACAAAGTGCTCCCCAGATTGGATCACAAAGCAACAGTTCAAGCTGTAATGTGTATGAAAGGAAAACGCTTTGGGTCACAACGGATGAAAAAATCAAAGATGGACAGGAGACATCTTAATATCAGGCAAAAATGATTCATAGGGAAAAAGCATGAAACAAGACTAAGGACAAGGATGACCCTTCTCAGTCTTTGCCAGCTTGTCACAAGCTAGGGTTATCTGGAAAGAAAACCCTCTGTTGAGAAATGCCTTTCTCAGATTGGCAAATTTGTGGGGGCTTTTTTGATTAATGATTGATATAGAGAGGCCCAGCTCATTGTAGGTGGTGCCATCCATAGGCAGATGGTCCTTGGTTGCTGTGTAAAGAGACAGGCTGAACAAGCCACAGAAAATAAGCCAGTAAACACCTCTCCTCCATGGTCTCTGCTTCAGTTCCTGCCTCCAGATTCCTGCTTGAGCCCCTGTCCTGGCTTCCCTCAGCTGTAGAATGTGATTGGGACATGTAAAACGAACAGTCTTTGGTCATGATCTTTATCACAGCTTTAGAAACCCAACCAGGAGCTGAGCAGTGGTGGCGCACGCCTTTAGTCCCAGTACTTGGGAGGCAGAGGCAGGCGGATCTTTGTGAGTTAGAGGCCAGCCTGGTATACAGAGCTAGTTCCAGGACAGCTAGGGCTGTTACACAGAGGAACCCCGTCTCGAAAAACAAAGCAAGAAACCCAACCAAGACAGGCACTAATAATATTAAGCGGTATGATTTGCAGTAATGGCATAAAGCCTATAGATAGATAGATATGCATATTATACATATCAAAGTGGTCCAAGATAAAAAATGACAGCAGATAAAGAAGTAGAAACCCATACAAAATTCATTTTGTATGTCTGGGTCCAAGTCAGATTAAGTAAACAAAAATGAAAAGTAAAACAGTTAAGGGTTGTGGCATGGGAGGGGAATAGGGGAGTGTAGATAATGTAGGTGAAACTAAGTGATGTTTCATGTCTCTTTGATATAAGATTCCAACAGCTGAAAACTAGACCATGGCATGGCACTAGGAAAATAGATCCTTATGAAATTGGCATAATGCATTAGTTATATCCCTGCAAAATGCATAATGACAGTTCGTTCTCCTCTGCTTGTTATAAAATGCATTAATTATTCTGAGGGACTTGCCAATTTCTCCTAAATCCAGTTGTTTTATTTAGTGTGTAGTACAATTATTTTTTTACACATATCTATCTCAGGAGCTAAATGTCACTTCTTTCTCTGTAGCTATTGCTCTTTTCGTCTTCTTGTAGCTATTCTTTGAAGACAATCTTAATTTATATTAATTATATTGTATACTTTATATTATAGTTGATATATAATTTATATTATATATTCATACGTCTTGCTTATATTTATTTATCTATTCAAGACAGGGTTTCTCTGTGTACCTCCGGATGTCCTGGAACTTATTCTGTATGCCAGCCTGTGCTGGAACTCAGAGATCTGCCTGAGTGTTGGGATTAAAAGGGTGTGCCACCACACCTGGCACTATGTTCTACTCACCTGTAAGGCAAGCCTTCGCTATAACCCACTCTGGTTTGAACTCATGGATGTCCTGCCTCAATCTCCTGAGTTCTGGGCTTACAGGTTTGTGCTAACTCGTCTGGCTCAGTCTTGATTTTATAGGTGCTGTGAAACCTTCAGTTGTTCTTCACAAGACTGTGTAGAATTGTAATCCTTAGAGCAATAACCTTTGCTTTGCAAACATCTATTTTATATCTTTCTGCTTGGCTTCCAAAGCTTTCTCTGTGGGTAATAGCTTCTCTTTTCAGTGCCAAAGCATAATGTCATCTTCTCAACCACAATTTAAAAAGCAGTTAAACTACACATAGGCAGAACAAGCAATAAAACCTGCTAATATTGTCAACCGGCCAAAAGTGATTATAAATATCCACCATGTATGTTAAAATGCAAAAGAGGGAAATTGTGGCTTGGAATCTCAGGCTGAGGATCAATCCTTGGGCGCCATAGTGAATGGATGGAAGAACCAACTTGTGTAAGTTGTCCTCCGACCTCCTCATACCCTCAGTACCATGCATGCAACACATGCACATACACACACACACACACACACACACACACACTGGTTGCGTCTGTGTGACACACACATACGTGCACACACAACAAATAAATGAAATGTAATAAATAAGTAAAATCTCTCAAGGGATCACTGACTTGCATTTGAAGTGAGTTTATTCCGGCGAAGGCCTTGAAAGTTTTACAACAGGAGACCAGTTCTTCCCTTTTCCCCACCTCCTTTTTTTTGGTTTCTCAAGACAGGGTTTCTCTGTAGCTTTGGAGCCTGTCCTGGAACTAGCTCTTGTAGATCAGGTGGCCTCAACTCACAGAGATCCACCTGCCTCTGCCTCCTGAGTGCTGGGATTAAAGGCGTGCGCCACCGCCTGTCTGAGACCAGTTCTTCGTTGTGGGTACCTATCCACTTTGCAGAGGGTCTGGCAGCCCCACCTCCATCCATTAAATGCTCCTTCATCGCTGTGAGAGACAGATAAAATGAGCCTACGCGTTTCTGAACACACACATTAGACCAAAACACGTGCCCTTTGCCCCTCTCTGTACAGTCACCAACCGAGCTGCTGTAATCTCAGATCCTAAAACTTGATGCAGTGTCCAAATGCCTTTTCATTTGCAAGTTTGCCGCACACTCCCTTGACATTTATCACAAAGGCTTCGGGCAGCTCATCCTGAGAGAGCCTGGAAAGGCCTCCCTTCACTCACTGGAAAGACAACAGCTCCTATACCCCATGTCCCTGTTCCACACACACACTAACGCGCATACACACACACACACACACACACACACACACACACACACACAAGCTTGGCTATTTTGGGGTTTTTCCTCTAAGAACAATCTACCTGAGGAAACTGTATTAACTGCCACCTTAGCTGAAGGGTTTTGAAGCGTTTCGTAAGGGAGATTGGAGAGTTTTTCATGCTACCACGTCCATGGCTACATCAGTACCCTGTCTTGAATGGAGTAACTGCAGGGACCATTTGCTCAAAGAACAGCTGGATGAACACTCCAGAGCAGAGAATCGTGAGGGTCTCTAATGTGTTAAGAAAAAAACAGAAAATGGTTCCTTTGGAGCATGGTTTCGGGTCCTCCCTTTCCTACAACACGGTACAAAGTTATAGGATATGGATCAGGCCTAACACTGTGCAATGCTCTACACTCATTAACAATTTGGTTAAATCTGGCTTATTTATCTAAGGCAGTGAATTTGATCTTGACATAAAAAGCTAGATGAATTAGTAATATCAAAAATAATGAAAAATAATTCTAGCAGTAACTTCCTAGGCTTATCCCCCACCCCCTTCTTTCCTTTTCTCTTTATTTATTTTTTATTTTAGGAAGGCAGTGATGGCACATGCCTTTAATCCCAGCACTCTGGAGGTAGAGAGGCAGGTGAATCTCTGAGTCTGAGGCCAACCTGGTCTGTAGAGTGAGTTCCAGGACAGCCAGGGCTACACAGAGAAACCCTGTCTTGAAATTTTTAGTTTTAATTTATGTGTATATATGTGTGACTACTGTTTTCGGATGTGTGACATGTATACAGGACCCTGCGGAGGCCAGAAGAGGGCATTAGAGCTCATGGAACAGGAGTTACAAGTGGTTGTGGGGTGTCTGGTGTGGGTGATGGAACCAACTGCACAGATCCTGTGCAGGAGTAAAAAAAAAAATCTCTCCAACCCCTTCCTTTCCTCCTCTTCCTCTTCTTCTTTCTCTTTCTCTTCCTTTTCCTCATCTTTCTTCTATTTATTTTGGTGCCAGTGATTAAATTCAGGAAACTGTGCATGTCAATACACGGGGTACTTTCAAAAAGTAATTATATATATTCTTCATTTATTTTGTGTGTGTGTGTGTGTGTGTGTGTGTGTGTGTGTGTGCCTATGCATGTATGGTGCCCATGTGGAAGTTAGAGGATGACTTTTGGAAGTTAGTACTCTTCTTTTACCATTTGGCTTCCAGGGATTGAACTGAAGCACAATTGACAAAAACTCAGAGAAAGAAATTGGGGTTCAACCTGAAGGTCAGAAAAGCAAAACAGTCCGTCGCTGGCTCTTACCACTACCTCAGTCTGAAACGACGATCCTGCCTCCAGGAATCTCAGAATGAGACTGTGTCTGAGAGCTGTCTCCCCTCATCATATAATCCTCCCTAGGGTTGGAATTAAAGGCATGCACTGCCCAGTTTCTATTGCAAACTAATGTGGTCACTAGGATTAAAAGTGTGTGCTACCACTGCCTGGTCTGTAAGGCTGACCAGCAGGGCTGTTTTACTCTCTGATCTTCAGGCAAGCTTTATTTATTAAAATACAAATGAAATGCCACCACATTGAACTCACACTGGCAAGATTGGCAGCAAGAGACTTAACCTGATGAGCCGTATAAATGGCTGCAAGCTGGGCGTGGTACACAGGCTGAGACCCAGTCACTTTGGAAGTGGGGTGGCAGGATGGCAAGTACAAGCCCTATCTATACAACGAAGTGAGGTCTTCTCTCTCAAAGCGGGGAGGATGGGGGGTGATTTTGAGAAGCATGCCAGGAGAGGAAGTCACCTGCCTGTCAGCCCATCCCTCCAAAGACAGGCAACATTACAAGTTCTAGGCCAGCCTGCAGTACTCTGACTCAAACCTGAACCAACCCAATCCAAACCCAACCCACACAACAACAAAGTACCAAGGATGGGGGGTAACTCAGTGGTAGAACACTTGTTTAAGCATCCCCAAGGCCCGGAGTTCAGTCTTTCACAACACACACACACAAGTTTGTGAGTCAAGATCTACTAGTGCAATCACTCTGAACTCAGGAGGCGTGCAGGGCCCGTATGTGAATCTGATTATTGTTAGATGTAATTTAGAATTGAGTGTCAGGCAGGGGTTTGTTTTGATCATAGAAGAAGCAAATAATGAGAGCCCATTTCTCCATCCCCAACCCGAGCAGAAGCTCAGTTAATTATAGGATTATTCATTGGGGCTAAGTTTATATGACAATAAATGAGACTCTGCGACCAAAAGTAAGAAGAATGTGCCATGTCCTCACTCTGAAACATACCAAGTTGCACTGGGCTTTCTTTTTCATAGCTGCAGTTAATGGTCTAGTCTGTCATCTATGAAGTGCTATGTATGGGCAAAATTACAAGGCAGGAGTATCAACTGATGCAATAATGTAGCCAATAAAACATAAGAAAGTTGAGGCCTGGTGTTCCCACCAATTATATAAATATGGAGGCAGATGCTGATTTTGTTTCTTTAATTTTTTTCAGGATTTCTTATAAGTGTGTGCATGTGTGTGTGAGAGAGAGATGGGGGGGGGATCCCTTGTTGCTAAAGTTACAAGCATTTGTGAGCAGCATAATTCAGGTCCTGGGACCTGAACCCAGGCCCTCTGATAGAGCAGTATGCAATCTCGACTGCCAAGCTACCATCTCTCCTGTCCCTTGCTTTTTAAACAAAATGATATGGCTTAAGATTCAGTGAGATGGCTTAGCAGTTGTTATGGATGGGCAAATCGAGCTGTCCTCATGCCTCTGCATCCTGAGTGTCTGGGACCATGTGTACACACCACTGTGCCTAGCTTAGCTGGGGGTTTAAACAAATTCTCAACTTATTTCACTGGTCAATATTTTAATATGAGTTGCAGATAGATACAGACTTTAAAATTGTATATAATAAGTGAATAGCAGTTTTTGATATCTGTGTTAATTCAGCTTTTCCTTACTAGAATCATGAGACAAATCATTTCATAAAGAATTACTTTTATTTGTTTATCTTTATATTTCATTTCATCTTGTTTAACATACCTGAATGTTTTGCCTGTATGTATTACATGTATGCCTGGTGCATGAGGAGAGCAGAAGAATGCATTAGATCCCCTGGAACTGAGCTTATAGACAGTTTTGAGGTCTCAGGTGGGTGCTGAGAATCAAACCCGGGTCCTCTGGAGAGTGCCCAGTGCACTTGACTGCTGAGCCATCTTTCCAGCCCCTACCAACAGAATCAGTTTTTTTTAATATATATAGATTATTTTATTTTGAGAGCTAGAGAGATGGCTCAGCGATTAAGAGCACTGGCTGTTTTTCCAGAGGACCAGGATTTGAGTCCCAGCTCCCACAGGGTAACACACAACTATAGTTCCAGGGGATATAATGTCCCTTTTATTGGTCTCATGCACACGGTGCCTAGACATACCTGGAGGCAAAACAATCATAATACATATGAAATAAAATATAGACATTTAAAAAGATTAATATTTAAATATATATGTACACACACATATATTTGGTTTTTAAGACAGGGCTTTTCTGTGTGTAGCCATGGCTTCCTAGGACATGCTCTGTGGACCAGGCTGGTCTTGAACTCACAGAGATTTGCTTGCCTTTGCCTCCTGAGTGTGTGTGTGTGTGTGTGTGTGTGTGTGTGTGTGTGTGTGTGTGTGTGTAAAAGGCGCACTGGAGCACCTAGAGCTGGAGTGAGCTACCAGATTCAGCTGCTGGGAAGTGAACTTGGGTCTTTGGAAGTGTGGCAGGTGTTCTTAACTGTTGAGCCCTCTCTCTGAGGACAAAATTATTTCACTCTCCACTTTGAAGGCTTCCATCCACAGTTAATTGGACCTCTGTTGAGTCAGCCCATCAGGTAGCGGGTGAGTAGTAAACTCTTGCTTCGTTGTGGCTATGTAAGAGAAAGAGCCTGGCATTCCACTGTCGGGGAAGATTATTTTAAAGTGTGTTGCATTTGTTTATGCTGCATTTGTTTAACTCTGAAGCTGTGTTACTTTGCCTGTCTGAAACACCTGATGGTCCTAATAAAGAGATGAATGGCCAAGAGTGAGGCAGGAGAAAGGATAAGCCAGGCTGGCAGGCAGAGAGAATAAATAGAAAGAGACATGAGGAGAAAGAGAAAGAGTAAGATAGGAGAAGGAGGGTTGCATCATGGGCTAGTCACCCAGCCAGTTCCCTAGCCACTCAGTCACTCACCCAGTAACCCAGTCACCCAGCCACCCAGCCAGCCACAGAGTAAGAGTGAAAGTAAGATACACAGAAGTAAGAAAAGGAGAAAGCCCAAAGGCAAAAAGTAGTTGAGATAATTTAAGGAAAGCTTGCTAGAAATAAGCCAAGCTAAAACCAGGCATTTATAAGTAATAATAAGCCTCCGCGAGTGATTTATTTGGAAGCTTGGTGGTGGTCCCCCAAAAGACATAAAGAGCAAAGGGTAATATGAGTAAAAGACAACCAACAACATTCCACAGGGTTCTTTAGGGACAAGCCTCCAATAACTTAAAACATCGTCCCAGCCCTGTGTTTTACAGCTTCCATGACCTCCCCAGATCAACTACAGCAATATCATCTAAAACTCAAGCTCAAGTCAAATTTCAGTGGACTGACGGAAAAATGCACATTTTTAATATTTTTCTTTTTGACTCAGATTTCAAATATGTTACAACAATTTCCTCTGTCTCTTGAAACTCTTTCATTATTTTTGAAATGGGGACTCCTATGTTGCCCAGGTTAGCTTTGAATTCCTGAATTCCACTGGTTATCCCACCTTAGCTTCCTGAGTAGCCAGGACTACTACAGTTCCAGGCCTTTTATATGTCTTTTGATCTCACTTAATTCCTGAAGAATCAAGTAGCATGTGAATTATTAAATTTTATTATTTTTTATAAACTTTATTATTAAAAACTTCCAAAAATCACATACAAAGTGAATGGACCCAGAGTCTATACATCTCAATGAACGTATACAGTTAGGACAGCCATTTTGAAGCTGTGGAGCTTCACACTGGATTTTACACTTTCATCGTTGGATATATTTTTTATGTGCTCTTTGCTACCCAGAAATAAAAATATTCATGGCAGATTTTAGACTAGAAAAACACCTAGCTATATATCCTTTTATCTTTCAAAACTCCTGTCCATTTCCTGCCTTCAGTCCTTCCTTATCCCTTCTTCTAACTCTAATAATTAAGAACAAAAAGAAGCACTGGGGAGGCAGAGGGAGATGGGTCTCTGTGAGTTCCAGGACAGTCAGAGCTACACATTGAGACATTGTCTAAAAGAGGCACAAAGAAAAGATGATGTAACATGAGGGTCCTGCTTGTTGGGGTTACTGTCCCACCTGGTACCCCACAGCCGGCAAGCCCCAAAGAAAACACACATAGAGTCTACATAGGTTATAAACTGATTGGCCCATTATCTCAGTCTTCTTACTAGCTCTTATAACTTATATCAACACATTGTTCTTATCTATGTTAGGCACATGGCCAGTACCTTTTCTCAGTCGGGCAGCTCACATGTTGCTTCTTAGATGGACTGTGCAGGAATGCCAGGGAAGCTTCCTGCTTCCCAAATTCTCCTGTTCTCACCTCTACTTCCTGTCTGATTTTCCAGCCTATACTCCCTGCCTGGCCAATCAGCATTTATTTAAAACATGATTGACAGAATACAGACAATTCTCTCACACCAAGATGACACCAAACCAATTTCCTCCCTCCCTCCCTCCCTTCCTTGATGTGGGATGCCCTTCTGTATGCTGTGAATATATTTCATTGCCATTGGTTAATAAAGAAGCTGATTTGTCCAATAGCCAGGCAGAATGGAGCCAGGTGGGAAATCCAAGCAAAGATAAAAAGGAAAGAGGAAGGTGAAGTCTGGGAGATGCCAGCAACTGCTGGGGAAGCAAGATTTGAGGTAACAAAGCACCAGCCTTGTGGTAAAATATAGGATAATAGAAATGGGCTAATTTAAGTTATAAGAGCTAGTTAATAATAATCCTGAGCTAATAGGTCAATCAGTTTGTAATTAATATTAGTCTTAGAGTGGTTATTTGGGAATTGGGGGACAGGACCTCCAGTTACAAATGATACCCATCATCAAGTGTGGATCCACATAAGACCTGAAAAGCTTTAAATATATATATAGCATTAGACTTCCTAGTTTCACAGTCTTATGTCAGCAGCAGCTCAGAGACACATCTCCCAGCAGCTGCCTGCAAGATGGATCTGGGCACCAGCCGCCAAAAGCTAAGTGGTGTGGCAGTTTTCTTTTTCACAGTTTCACACACGGCGCGGTACAGAGAGGCTAATCAGCTGTGCACTGTATGGTGGATTTAGCATTTGCTCATACAGACAAAAAAGTTTATAGGCCAGCTGCACACTACCCAATGGCAGCATTGGTGGGGTAAGCATGACTCCCGTTACCACCTCCACCATGTTGAAAAGCTGAGTGGGGCAGAACCAACAGCCAAAGTGGCCACTTTGGTCCTAGCCACGCCTGCTTACCAGTTTAAAACAGTGATCAAAAAAAATGATTACAGATACGCAATACAGACAGATTTGGACAAAAAAAAACAACTCTAAATGAGTCACAGTGTGTTTAAAAAATGTAAGTAGGCTTAAGAAAGAAAGAAAGAAAGAAAGAAAGAAAGAAAGAAGAAAGAAAGAAAGAAAATGGGTATAGGCAGTTACAGAAAGAAAAGTACAGTTCTAAAACATAAAGTCTTTAAAGAGACGGTATAAAGAATATAAAAGAAAAAAGCCATGTAAAGATGACAAGCACATAGAGAGTCTGCATTATGTATACTATTATGTTTTCTTTGAATTCCTTGTTAATGAGCTAACTGCAGAGAGACATTTGATTGTGGGGGCTGCTAAGTTAAAACAACAGAATGGTGTCTTGACTTCAAAATTTGGAAAAGAGGTTCTGTTTTTGTTTCCATAGAAGATGAGAAGCTGTGGATTCCTTCCGGGCTAATGTAGTTTGATCAAGTAAGACCCCATGAGAGGTCTCCATGAGAGCAATGGCTCAGGTGATCCAACATCCAGAACAGTTTCAAGACAACTGGCTGAGACTATGCAGCCTCATAGACTACCACAGCCAAGAATTAACCATAATTCTAAATTTTCTCAGGATCCCCATAAAATTACCAGTACCCCTAATCAACATGAAATAGTATAGAAAACTATGCCCAAATTAGCAAAGTAATGTTTATAAGTGTTTGTTTTCACTTAAAGGGAGTTGATTATAGATGGTTAATGGTCATAGTCAATTTCATTCTAAAGAAAAAAGGGGGATATGATATAGAAATGATAAAAAGGTAGATTATTGAATATACTTTAATCTAAAAAACTGTTTATCTCAAAATACTTTATATTGGTATAGCTTTTAGTTTACTGATACAAATTTAAGGTCAATTTTGTTATACTATATGTATATTTCTACTCTTGTTAAGGTATTATGTTTATGCAGCTCCTTTAAAAATTCAGTGTATAGGCTGGGCGGTGGTAGCGCACACCTTTAATCCCAGCACTTGGGAGGCAGAGGCAGGCGGATCTCTGCGAGTTTGAGACCAGCCTGGTCTACAAGAGCTAGTTCCAGGAAAGGCTCCAAAGCCACAGAGAAACCCTGTCTCAAAAAACCAAAAAAAAAAAAATTCAATGTATAGTTAAGAAATTCAAATTAATTGTCATCTATAATAATCAAACTTACAGTTATGTTAGTTTTTCTAGATATGAAGAGATCTATTTCAGATATATCTAAATATATATTTCAGATATATGGATAGGTAATTTTCAAACACTTCAAAGACATACAGAATATGGCATTTTAAATGTTTTAAGAACTTAGACTTTTCTCAACAGTGAGACACATCTGTTCCTGGCAGCACTAATTATTTCAAGAGGATAATGGGCACTGAAGAAGCTCCTTATGGAGTTTGTTTTCAGTGTGGCCATTTGAGCAAGAAGCTACTTTTACCTGGACTGATTGAGAATGTGCTTTATAAAATGGACATGCAGGACCCACAGAAAAATGACTGCTGAATTTGTCAAAACAAGATGGGATAGTTCTTCAGGGTTCCTGTTTCATGGAAGAGTCTACCAGATATTCTGAACACAGAAGAAAAGGACTGATAAACTGTAAATATAGATGGAAGAAGGTCAAATTTCCTGCTTCAATGAGAAGCCTGTCAGACACTCTAGGACTAGGCTAAAGATGGATGCACCAATGTTACAGAACTTTGGTTGACTGTCCAGGCAACAAGATATCTCTGTCATTTCTAGAACTTTGGAAGTTGCTTACAATGCACTTCATGTTTACTTAGGTAATATTATATCCTCCTGGGATCTTTAATGGAGTTGAAAATTAGATTGTTATAATTATAGCTTTTCTTAGTCATGATAAACTTAGATGTAAAACTTTAGACTCACAAAGATAGGAAAGATTATAGAATATTTTCTTTAAATGTTTCAAATACAAATAGACTAAATATTGTAACTGTCATTCTTGCTTAATAGTCATTTTGTTATATGTAATTTTACTATGTTAAAGTTAAAAACCTTCCTTTTTAATTAGAAAAGGGAAGATGATGTGGGCTGCTCTTCCATGTGCTGTGAATGTTTTATTACCATTGGTTAGTATAGAAACCAATTTGGCCAATAGCCAGGCAGAATAAAGCCAGGCAAGAAAACCAAGCAAAGATAAAGAAAAGAGGAAGGTACAGTCTGGGAGATGCCAGCAATGGCTGGGGAAGCAAGATGTGAGGTAACAAACCACCAGCCTTGTGGTAAAATACAGAATAATAGAAATGGGCTAATTTAAGTTATAAGAGGTAGTTAATAATAATCCTGATAACAGGCCAAACAGTTTGTAATTAATATTAGCCTTAGAGTGGTTATTGGGAACTGGCAGGCAGGAGAGAAACCTCCAGTTACCCTTCTTTCCTTCCATCCTTCCTTTTATCTTCTTCCTTCCCTCCTTCCCTTTCTTTCTTGGGTCCTCTGTAGCCCTGGCTTGGAACTGAGGGTGACCTTGAACCTCTGCTCTTTCTGCCTCTGCCTCCATTGTGCTAGGATGACAGGCATACACCACCCTGCCTCCCTAGGGATGGCACACAGGTCCTCCTGCATGCCATGCCATCACTCTACCAGCTGAGCTACATCATCATCCCTCAATCTGATTTTAAAATGCAATGAACCCAAATTAAATGTAGCTAAGGATATACAGCTAAAATTAGATAAAGTGGAGCTTTTAAAATATAGTGCTGAGTTATTTGTTTAAGGACAGTGACTGCATTTATTTATTCTTTTTCCCACTCTGTCAGGGTAGGGTGAAAGGGTGCTGAGGAAATCGAAGGATCTTGGCCAAAGAGTTCAGAACATCCAGAGCAGATGATTCTATTAGAGCACTACTCCCCCACAAAGGACAATTTCTAAGGTGTGGGGAGCTCTCGGGGTCTGCCTTCTATGATTCCACAGGACAATCCTGGCTCCTTACCCACTCTACCAAAGTTATTCTATTTTGTTATTTTTCAACAAATTTAAAGGTGCCTGTCCAGATCTTGTTGAGGGCTCAGGAACAAATCCTGATGCTATGGGGGTGTGTTAGTGAGAACTGTCAACTGCTGAGAGTTACAGCCTGCCCAGAGGTATCCCCAGGCTGGCGGCTGGCTGCCTGCGGGAATTGGGATGCCAAGTTCTATTTCCTTGTCTCAGTCAGGGACAATGCCAAGGGTCTACCTAGCTTGAGAATGCATCACTGGACTGTAGAACAGGCTGAGGCCTCAGCTGCAATACCATCATAGGTCAGCTTCCCTCCATGCCAAGGTTCCCGCTCACTTCTGTAGGCATATCTCCTGCGGTCACTTGTCAATAAACCTTCTGCTCTCAATTTTGTCTCAGAGCTGGCTTTCTACAATTTTCCTCTGAAATTTTTGGTTAAAAAGAAAAAAAATTAAAGCCAAGGCTCCTCCCACATTTCTTCTCTAGTGTCTCCGCCCCTGGTTTCTTCCTTGTCAGTCATAGTTACCAGCCTGTGATATACCCTTACCACACAGGTATAAACAGATGCACATAGTCCATCTCTCTTAGCTTTTACACAAATGATGGCTTACAAATCATTCTGCATTTTGTTTTTTTCCCCCTTTGAGTCATACATTTATCTCTTAATAATATATCTTGCAAAGCTGTCTTATTATTTTTAATGGATGCTTACAGTGGTTATATGATGCTTTATCTAACCATCGCTCTGTTATTATTGTATATATACATAAGCTGTTTCCATCTTTGGTATTATATACTACGATGCGATAAACAGCGTTCTGCATGTATTTGCCTTTTCAGACATATGTGATTACATCTCCAGAGTACCTACCTAGAAGTTGAATTGCTTGATCAAAGAGTATGTGTACTATTATAATGATAGAGGGGCTGAGGGTGGAGTGTGCTTAGAATGCAGGCTAGGCCCTGGGTTCAATTTCCAGAGCCCAAAACAACAATAATGATGATGACAGATGCTGCCAAATTGCTCTCCATAGAAGCTGGAAAATGAGATTACCTCAGTCAAGGCCCCGAGTGACTGATGGTTTTGATTTTTATCAATCTGATGAGGAAGACTCTGCCTCATCATAGCTTTAACTTGCATTTGGGCAACACTGAGAGTTTATGTTGAAGAAGCATGGTAATTATGTCATGCATGTATATACATGTATGAACTGTCTCTTCGAATCCATTGCCTTTTGTTACTATTGAGTTGATTTCTATTGTTTTTGTTTATAGTAACTATTTTCTTAGAATCTTATGTTATGAACTATAGTGCTTCTCACAGTTTGTGATCTGTATTTAGCTTTTGTTTGTGGAGAGTTTTGCTATGATTTATGTCTTATATATTATGTATATTTTACTGAGAGACTGGCCCAGTGTTGCTCAGACTGATCTTAAACTTAGACTCCTTGTCCCATCTCTTGAGCAGCTGGGGTTACAAAGCAGCTGCCTCAACACCCAGCGATTGTGTTTGATTTTCCTTTCTGAGTTGGACTCATTGTGCATCTCATATGGAACTTGAACTCATGATTCTCCTAATCCAGCCTCCCAATAGCTGGAACTACAAGTATGAGAACCCACAGCAAGCTCGTTATACTAATATTTAAAAAGTGCGGCTTCTCAGTCTTTTGTGGTCTGGGATTTTCTTCTACAATGGTGTAGAAGAAAAAGGGGTTGGGATAAAATTCGAGATGTATTAGAAAGGACCTGGCCAATTAAACTTTGTGTAAGATCAGTGCTGTCTTATCATTGGCAGCCTAACCAAGACCTGTCTTCCATCCATCCATCCCATTTTCTAAAACCTCTTCCTTGTCTAATTTACCGCATCTCTTTCGTTTGCTAAAGAATCGGCTTCATCCTTCATCCTTCTTATTCTCTCACATCTACAGTTAGTACTAATACACTTTTGTATTTTCTTTGATGCTTGGGATTGAACCCAGGACCTTGTGCACACTAAGTGTGTGCTGTACCACAAAACTAGGCCTGCCTCACAGCTGTGCTTTTAAAATGTGTGTAACTGAACTTTCTCAGAGCCTCCTATTGCATGGCTTTCCCGGGGGACATGTGAATAAACAATGTCTTGTCACCCCAGACAGGACTGCAATAGGAGACCCAAGAAACAACTCCATTCAAGTCCAGCT
>JAQHUG010000078.1:3185201-3202041 GCA_028555095.1 Dicrostonyx torquatus
AGGTCTTTTCATTTTCTACTGTCTTTTCTCGATTCTTTATTCAGTAGTTCTTAAGTGTTTCAAAGTTTTTATTGTAGATCTTTTATTTCCTTGGCTAGGTTTATTCATAGCAATTCCTTTTTGTATTTTATCATCATTATCATCATCAACATCATGGCGATGGCCAATGAGGTTGTTTTCCTTTTTTCTCAGCATGTTTATTATTGCTATATAGAAAAAGCATTGGATTGGTGGACTGTTTGCCCAGCACGCATGATGCCCTGGGCTTAGTTGCTAGCACTGTATAGTCGGGTGCCTTTGAGCATGCCTATAATCGCAGCACTGGTGGAAGAGGCAGTCAGGCAGTTGTTAAGGTCATCCTTTGCTGCGTAGTGAGTAGGAGGAGGCTAGCCTGGGCTGCATAAGACTTTGTCTAAAAAAAAAAAGTACATTAATTTTTGTATGTTGATTTTGTATCTAACTTCTTTGCTGCCAAGTGTTACCAGAGATTAGAAATACTTGGTAAATCTTGGAGGTTTATTTATTTTTTTCTTTTTTGAGACAGGGTTTCTCTGTGTAGACCTGGTTGCCCTGGAACTCACTTTGTAACTATAGACCAGGCGGCCTTGAACTTACAGAGATCCACCTCTGCCTCCTGTGTGCTGGGATGAGACTTGTACCACCACCAGATTTTTAAGGAAAGTGTCATATTATATGCAAAAAAGTATAGTTTGATTCTCCCTTTCCTGTTTGTATCCTTTTGTGACTTTACCAACAGGGTAGAACGCAATGGAAATATATTGAAAACAGGTGGGGAATCATTGAGAAACCCAACATGGCCTGGGAATCACAAAGGCAAGTAACAGGCTGGAAATGACCGAGGCACCTATTTAATTTGAATGCGTGTGTCTAGTGCTGATGAGACGTAGGATTTCCTTTATAAAAAAGGCCTCGTTATTGGGGGGAACGACACAGAGTTATCCTAAGAGGATGAATATTTCAGGAAGATAGATGAAATGGAGAGTGAAGAACATTGATCAAATGGTCTGCTCTTCAAAGAAAGAATACACTCAGGCAGCATATAAGAAGGTGAATGCAATCATGTAATACTTTTCATTTATTTGGAAACATTTTTAATTCACCAAAGCAGCGGAAATGACCCTCTTTACACCTTCACCCACTGAAAAAACCCTCAGGGCTACAACAGAGACCAGAGACACTACAGCTCTTTGAGAGCCGATTAGAAATGCTGAGATTTTCAGGCCCTAGCCCAGACCCACGGAATAAGCATGCCCAGAATACCCTGACCACTACGGCCTAAGAGCATATCTTTCTTTGAAAGCTCCTCTCTAACCCACTGGACTTCAGAACCGACCGGAGGCGCGTTTCCCCGCCCCCACCTCCGCCCTCGCCCCCACCTCCGCCCCGTCCCCCACCTCCGCCTCCGCCCCCACATCCGCCCCGGACCCCTAGACCCTGTTAGGCAACCTGTTGTCCAGTGTGTAAGGTCAGGAAGACCCTCCGCTGGGGCAAACAGGGGACGGGCAGGGGGCGTGTCGTCGGGGGGGTGGAGCGAGGCTGCCCAATGGGCTCCCGGGAGAGGGGTCTGCCCAAAGGACATTCGCAGAAGGGGGTGGGGAGAGGAAGGTCTTCGATGGACTGAGCAGGGGGCGGGGCCTGCCCTGCGGACTCTCCCCGGGCGGGGGGCGGGGCCGTATTTCCCGGACTCCCCTGCGGCGGGGGCTTCAGGCGTTCCGAGCTCGGTATGTGGCATCTGGCTCGCACTGCGTGCGAGCTGACTGTGAAGAGCTGCAAGCTTTCCGGCTCTCCGAGCAGGCCTACCGCCCTCATGTCCACTCTGCTGATCAATCATCCCCAGTATTCTTGGCTGAAAGAGCTGGGGCTCCGCGAGGAAAACGCGGGCGTGTATAATGGACGCTGGCGCGGCGGGGGAGAGGTATGCCAGCGCCCCAGAAAGTTGTAGCCTAGGATTTGCGTGGGAGGCCAGGAGGCGGCCGCCTCCCGACTGGAACTGTGGGAGGATAGACAGGATGGGAAGATTTAAATTTGTACAATAGAGGTTTTCTCACTAAGAAAGACAAGAATAAGCGAACTTTAGATTTTAGCAGGAAGGCTAAAAACCCAGGGTATAAAACCGTATGGCAGTTTTGCTTGGGATCTGTCACAAGCTCGACCTGGCTAAAATCTTGCAAATTTTTTTCACCTTGAAGACTTGATTTTCAATATTTATTGCCCAAACTTGTCACGGTAATAAAACGTTTTCTAGAATGCAGTGGACAGGTAAGTTATACTTGCCCAAAACTTAGAAGGGTGTCGCGTATTTTCAAAGGAAGGAAAGGAAGCTTTTTCAGAAACCTGACGTTCAGCTGTACCAGAACCTGCTTTGGCACAGAAAACACAACTTCTTTTCAAGGCTACTGTTGACCGTAGGAGAGCCAGGTGATTTTTAATTGTTGTGAAATTGGGGGTTTCGCCCTGTTGTCTCTTTTAAAAAAAAACAAAACAACAACAACAAAAAAACCCTCTTTGCCCTCAGCTGCTGCTTTTGTGGCATTAGTCATTAATGTTATTAATGACTGATAAAATGTAGCCTTGTTGCCGTGCTTCAGTTTTATCTTTCCTTTTGGAAACCTCTCCAGTTTCATCAACCCAGGGTTTTTTGTAGTTTGGACTTGGGCGTTCTGTTTCTAGACCAGAGAGTGGGCAGAGTAAGGTGGCAAAGCAGTAAGTTAAACTGTCAGTTGAGTTTCTGGTTACTCTAAGGGGTGAGTGAGTGAGTGTGTTGTGCGCCTTGACACTAGTATTTAGATGACCAGCTCGTGGATTTTACAGAAAGTTCCTGATGCATGGGTGAGAAACCCAAGACTGCTCTAAAGAGTGGATTAATCGTAACAGAAGTTAGCCTAAAGGCTCCTGTGTTGCTTTTCTTTTTCTGTTTGGTTTCTCCTCAATTAGGGAATGGTTATAATTTCCATGTATGGTTGTCATCCTTTTGTTTGTCTCTTCCAAGGTAATTACGACCTATTGTCCTGCTAACAATGAGCCAATAGCAAGAATCCGGCAGGTAAGTTGCTGAAACTCAGGCTGTGACAGGGAACTGTGTTAGCGTTCTTCAGGGGCAAAGGTTAAGATGAGCACAGACACACAGAAGTGAAGAACCACACTTCCTTGTCATTGTGAGCCTCTCTGGGGAGTCTGCTCACTCTGGCTCGGTGGTATTAGCTAGAAAAGGTACATCATAGAGAGGATTAGACAGAGGTTTTTTTTTTTTTTTCTTGTTGTTTGGATACAAGAAATCTAGCCTAGAGCTTACCTTTAGCTGACTTTTGACTTAGCAATAGGCATGCAGCACCATGCTAGGTTTTTGCTGGGGCTTGAACCCAGAGCTTCATCATGCATGCTAGGCAAGTTGAACTGCATTCCTAGTGTCCTTGTGTATTGCTTCTGCCTTATTCCAGAGGTTTTCTTTCTTTTTTTAAGAATGAAGATTCTGATTTTTCAAATCTGGGTTGGAGCCCACGATTGAACTTTCTAATGTGGGTCATATGTTGTATACAGATGAGGCTAGACCTTGATTTGAAAAACAAGGCTTTAAAGCGCAATTATTCTGTCTTGTATTAGATTCTAGCTGGTGTTTCTATGTATGCTTTAGTTTAATTTAATATTTCTATATTCCCCCCTCTTCCCCACCATGCTGGGAACCGAACCCAGGGCTACAACCATGCTCATCAAGAGCTCTGCCCCCAGCTACAACTCAGCCTTCTGGATTGTAGACTGTTGAAATCATTATCGTCTTGAGTCTTAGGGACAGAAAAGTCCCCCCCTTCCTTTTTTCTTTCTTTTTTTGTTTTGTTTTTTTCGAACAGGGTTTTTTGTAGCTTAGGAACCTGTCCTGGAACTAGCTCTTGTAGACCAGGCTGGTCTTGAACTCACAGAGATCCGCCTGCCTCTACCTCCTGAGTGCTGGGATTAAAGGCATGCGCCACTACTACCTGGCTTTCCCCCTTTTTTTCAAAAATGTATATATATTCTAGAAGGCTAGTAACTGTGGTCAGTTGCCGGGCGGTGGTGGCATATGCCTTTAATCTCATCATTTGGGCAGCAGAAGCAGGTGGATCTCTGTGAGTTCGAGGCCAGCCTGGTCTATAGAGTGAGTTTCAGGACAGGCTTTAAAGCTACACAGAGAAACCCTGTCTCGAAAAAAACCAAAACAAACCAAAACAAAAACTCACAGCTCTCACCTCAAAGGGAATAGGATATAGCCTTTTCTGGAGCCAGATTTGAGTAACCACCACACCCTGAGACACACAGCCAGATTACCCCAGGTTGTTCCCTCAGGGAAGCTGTCTTTTAGAGTGTTATAGTTGCAGGAAAAGTTTTACTTTAAGGCAATAGTGGTTACAGCAAGATGGGGGCTCCGTCTGTTATCCGATGACATTCTTTAGCCTTTGGGTGTGTTAAATTGATAGATTCCAAAAGATCTTTTATTGGTTAGTCACAGGATGTTCCGACAGACACCGAGGTGGGCGAGGAATTCAGGGGGCTGAAACTAGCTCCCGGTAAGGTACTTAGGCTCTGGATTGACAGCGTTCCAACCTCTCTGCGGCTATTCTTTTTGAGACAGGATTTCATTGTGAACCCTTGGCTGTCTTATAACTCACTCTGTAGACCAGTGTGGCCTCAGATTCACAGAGCTTTGCCTCCTGAGTGCTGGGATTAAAGGCCCTCTGCAGTTCTAATCAGTATTTGCAGACACAGCCTCTTTCTGCGAAGTCTCACTCTTGATTCCTTTTCTCTCACCCCAATTCTTAACTTAGGCCAGTTCGGAAGACTATGAAGAAACTATAAAGGAAGCCAAGGAAGCCTGGAAAATGTGGGCAGAGGTAAGTATGCATCCCTGGTCCCCGCTGCAGAGCAGGTCACCTGCTGTAATTGTGAAAGATAAACATGAGACAGGCCTGAAATGTGCGATCTTGGAAACTGTTAATTTCGTCCCTGGTATTCATAAAACAGTGTCCTTCCCGTTTGGAATTACAGGGATGCATAAATCGATGAAAACTCTTATGATATGGTGTAAACTGGAGCCAGGAATATTCTCCCCCAAAACTTGTAATTGAGCAGGCGAGTTTTTTGTTCTGTGCTCCTGCAGCCTCTGCCCGCAGACTGGCCAGGGCCAGGATGTCTTCGCAGCATGTCTGGCTCCAGAGCAGGTACACTGTTTTCTCAGGGCTAAGGAGTTCTTGTTGGCCATGAGGCAGAACCTGCCTCCTTCATCTTTGAACACCATCCATCACGGGTTAAAAAAAGCCAAAGTGCAGCTGCTCAGTGGGTGGTCACTCACACCTTTAATCCCAGCATGTGGGAGGCAGAGGCTAGTGGATCTCTGTGAATTATAGGCCAGCCTGGTCTACAAAATGAGTTCCAGGACAGCCAGGACTGTTACACAGAGAAACCCTGTCCCCAAAACAAAACAAGCAAACAAACAAACAGAAAAACCAAAAACAAACCCAAAAAACAAAGAGGCAAAGTGAGAATTCTGAGGGCTGCTGGGCCGGGCTCACTGATCCACCACTATAGGGCTGTGTGGAGGGGGAATCAGGAGGGAAGGAGTCACTTGGGTTTTCTAGCAGCCTCTGCCTCCATCAGAGTGTGTTCATGAAGAGGGGAGATCAGGGGTGCTTGTCTTCTGGTGTTCATGGTGTTGGCACATGGCAAGCGTCAGTGCACCATAATGCCATGTGTTGAAGTCTGAACTTGGGTCCTCAGGCTTGGTGGCAAGTGCCCTTACCCACTTAGTCATCTCAACAGCTCCCTGGCTTTTTGGTTTCTCTTTTTGTTTTAAGGATGATGCAGTACGAAAATCAAATTTAGTCTTAACTTCAACCTCGTCAATACAGATGGTTGTCAGAGCTGCCTTTGGGTATTTCTCTCCCAGCTCTCATGTGTTTACTCCACCGCTGTGATTCTTCTATGCATGTTACATGACGTGTACACAATTTTAGGATCACATTGTATGCCAAAAAATTGAAGCATACTTTAAAAAAGTGTATATTCTTGTGAGTCTGTGCACATGATGCGTGTGTGTTGGCACACGTGTCATGGAGGATGTGTGGTGGTCAGAGGACAGTTTTGTGGAGTTAGTTCTCTTTGACTTAACATGGGCCTTGGAAATCAAACTCGCGTTGCCAAGGGCATCCTTCACTCCCTGAGCTGTCTTTCTGATCCAGTTATTTTTTAAAAAGACATTTGTTTGTCATTTATGTGTGTTCTTAAGTGCCTGTGCAGGCGTGTAGTGAGGCCAGTAGAGGACATTGGTGTCCTCTTCCTTCACTCTCTGTTTGTTCCTCTGAAGTGGTTTTCACTGGGTTGGAAACCGGCAAGAAAATCCCAGTAATCCTCCTGTCTCTGCCCCGCTCAGTGCCTTGAGGTTACTGACATTTGCTGGGATTCCTGGCATGTTATGTGCATGCTGGGATTAAAACTCTGCTCCTTAAGATCATGGAGCAAGTGCTCTTAACCACCGAGCCATCTCTCCAGCCCCCCTAAACTTGTTTTTTTTTTTTTTTTTGAGACAGGTTCTCTATTTGTCCTGACTGTCCTAGAGTTTGTTATGTAGACTAGGCTGGTCTCAAACTCACGTAGATTCTCCTGCCTCTGTCTCCCGAGGCGTGCCCCACCACACTTAGCCAACCATTTAAAAAAGATGTTTATTTTATACAGATGAGGGTTTTGCTTGAATGTATGTCTGTAGGCTATGTGCGTGCCTAGTGTCTTCAGAGGTCAGAAGAGGGCACTGAACCCCCAGAACAGGAGTTACAGATGACTGTGAGCTACCCCATGGGTCCTCTGCAAGAGCAACGAGTGCTCTCAGTTGCTAAGCCACCTCCAACCCTGGCCTACTCCTCCCCCTTTTTTTTTCTTTTTCTCTTTCTTTCTTTCTTTTCTTTTTTTTTTTTTTTGTAGACACATTATACATAGGCCAGGGAATATCTTCTTGTCTCAGTCTCCCAATGCTGGAATCATTCATGTCTTTTAATGAGAAATATTTTATGCTCATGTGTGTCTATCTAGAGTAATACAAGCATGTTTGAGAACAGTTGATGTGGTTTCAGGGTCTGTTTTCCTAGACAGATTTTAAAGACTTTGGTGGTTGTGGGTGGTGGTGGTGGGTGGTGGGTGGTGGTGGTGGTGGTAGTGGTGGTGATGTGTGCGTGCCATAATGTGCATAAGGAGGTCAATGGTCAGTCTTGTGGAGTTGGTTCCCTCCTGCCATCTTAGGTGAGTTCTGGGGGTGACCTCAGGTCACCAGGCTTGAGCAACAAGAGCCTTTACCCGCTGGGCCACCCCATCTCCCTCCTTCGCTGACTGTTATGTCTTTCCCCCTTGCTACAGTGGCTGCTGTCGTGATAATCTTTCTGAAATGTTGTGCTCTGAAATTGTTTTTGTTGCTCTTTTCCAATTTAGGCTCTCATTTGTTACTTCAGTATCTTGTCCCCCACTGCCAGATTGCATTCAACATTCCTTCAGCAGCTTTTGCTTTTTTGAGTCGAGGTGGAGTTGCTGGATAAGTTAGGCCAGCCACTCTCAGAGGAGAGCAAATTGGATGAGTGGGGGAATCTGTTTGTTGTCATGTGAGTTAAGCAACTGAGTTCAAAGTTTAGTGTAGAGACAGCTTGTTCTAACAGTCCTCTTGGGCTCTGGTCGTGTGACAGCGACTTAGAGATGGGATGGCTGGGTCTCAACGAAAACATTAGAGCAGGCTGTCCGGTCCACAGCCTCCCTCGAGGACCCTGCCACGGAGCCTCTTTGCTGCCCTCTGTCCTTCTGTTGGCTTTTCTCACCTCACAACAGAACATTGCTTCATTCATTCCAGTTAAGCCAAAGGGAATATTTTTCCTTAAGGGAAGTAAAAAAGTATAAATACAAAGGAAAAGTAATTTATAAAAGCTGCTTTATTTGTTTGTTTGCTTATATATTTATTTTGAGAGAGGGGGTTTAACACATCTTAGGGTGGCCTCAAACTTGATAGAGCCAAAGCCTGGCCGTGAGCCCCTGATGCCGCTGCCTTCCCGAGTGCTGGTGTTATAGGAGTGTACCTCCATGCCTTCGCTGAAAACAGGTTTCCATCACAACCACCACCACCACAAATAGAAGTCCTTAAAATCAGTCTAGGAAAACAGACCCTGGAACCACATCAACTGTTCTCAAACATGTTTGTATTACTCTAGATAGACATAGACACACATGAGCTCTTAGTGACATCTCTAGCTATGGAGGCCCTGGCCTTCCCCACCAGCCCTTTATCCTCCGTGATTCTTTCTGTGTCTCAGCCAACTCTTTCCAGCCTTCAGGATTCAGCAGGGTCTGAGCTTAGATTGCCCCTGCATCTAGTCTTGCCGCTTTCGCTCTTTCAGTAATTGTCTTTCGACCATCAGCAATGGACGGTTGTTTGTTGCCTCCCAGAAGAGATTAGCTCCAAGGATGTTTAGCCGGATCCCAGTGCCAACGTGACCCAAAAAGCCTCTCAGGACGCAGCTGCAGTTTGTTCTGTGGGGCACATCTGTCAGTGGTAGACACGGACATATACTTTGACACCAAAATTCCACTCTTTTCTTAGATTCCTGCCCCAAAGCGAGGAGAAATAGTACGGAAGATCGGCGATGCCCTGCGGGAGAAGATCCGAGTGCTGGGAAAGCTGGTAAAGTATTCTTTGAAGTCTGTCCGTGATCTCGAGTAGAGAACAGGCTCTCACAGTTTTCGTATGTCCATTTTGTTTTGTTTGAAGCTGAGGTTTTTGCTGTGTTGTCTTGCCTTGGCTCAAGTGATCCATCCCTCAGACTCCAAACTGCTGGAGTTCTGTGTGCTTCCTTTCCCCACTAGACTGAATCAGATTTAAAAGGATCAACATTGTGTGTGTCCTAAGATTGTGATTTCTAAGAAAAATAAGTTTTGAGATCCATTGTTTTAGAGAAAAGAGAGAAAAGTGAAAAAATTATGTGGTTTAAAAATCATCGAAATAAATCCATTATGCATGGCTGAAATTCTCAAAAACTAATAAACAAATTATGTAAAAAAATAAGACAAAAGCAAGTAAATAAAGAAGTAGAAAGATAAAAAAAATCACCAGAAAAAGAATAGGCTTCCTTAGTTTCTTTCTTTCTTTTTTTTTTTTTTTTTTTTTGGTTTTTTGAGACAGGGTTTCTCTGTGGCTTTGGAGCCTGTCCTGGAACTAGCTCTTGTAGACCGGGCTGGCCTCGAACTCACAGAGATTCGCCTGCCTCTGCCTCCCAAGTGCTGGGATTAAAGGCATGTGCCACCACCGCCCGGCTTTAGTTTCTTATCTACATAAAATAATGTTTTATTTTGTCCTCAGCTTAATGTTTAAAATACAGATTCTACTGGAGAAATCTCCTTGGACTTGTGTATTTCCAGGTGTCTTTGGAGATGGGGAAGATCTTAGTGGAAGGCATAGGCGAAGTTCAGGAGTACGTGGACATTTGTGATTACGCAGCTGGCTTGTCAAGGATGATCGGTGGACCCGTCTTGCCTTCCGAAAGTAAGCCTGGAGTCACTTAACTAAGGGTTCAGTGCTGTGGTATTGAGGTTCAAAATTTCCGCAGCCCAGTGAGATCAGGCGAGATGGCTTGACAGGATGCCTGACAGCTTCGGTTCCATTCCCAGGCCCCCTGGAATGGAAGGAGAGAACTGAGTTTGTTGTCTGGGTACACACAGACTCGCAAACCAAATCCTTACGTTTTAGAGTTGAGGGCAGTGTCAGGAAATTGGTAGCTATAATAGAGCAAGTGGAGGTTAGGACCATGCACATGTAGGGGACTTCTACCCCAGCCTGGGCATGCTGTCGAAAAAGGCCTCTCAGGGACATTAGCCTAAGGCCTTGAAGGAGGTGGAACTAGTGGGGGTGGGAATACTTCAGGTGGGGAAGGGGGTTGTGGAAAGTCAAGGATGGAGGAACATGGACATGGGGACTGCCTTGCTTCGGCACAGCTGGAGGACGCAGTGCAAGGATCCCTGTTGGGAGGAGTTTGGACTTTACCCTGAATAGCTACAGCATCTATACAGACTGTAGAAGCCTCCAAGCGAGGGGTTGATGGCAGTAGGGCGAAGAAGGGGAACTGGGAAGAAGGCTAGCCTTGCCAAGCAGGAGTTGGGGTGCTGACCTGCAAGATGGCCTCAGTGTGAGGTGCTATGCTGGGGGCTCCCCAAGCCTGCTTCCAGGGTGAACGATGACAAGAAGGGCCTCCTCCCTACCACGTAGCAGTGTGTAATTTTAGCCTGTAAGCATTTCTTGGCCCAACCAACTATTGGTGAAAATAAACTTTTGTGGGATTAGCTTTAAAGGTGGCAATTGCAATTTGAGTTTTGATTATTTTATTTGTTTGTTTTATACAGTGTCTCATGTATTCTGGGCTGGGCTAGAACTTACCATGTAGCTGAGAAAAACTTTGAACTGATCTTTCTGCCTCCACCTCCTGAGCGCTGGGATGACAGGCACGAGCCACCACACCCAGCGTATGCTATGCTGGGGATCCAGCCCAGGGCTTTGCACATGCTCGGAAAGCACCCTACCAAATGAACCACATAGTCTGCCAGAATGTAAACGTTTCTATTCGTGCTTTTAATTTCCTTGCAGTGAATAGAACGTTTTTGTAATCCATCCAGCGTGAGCATAACACGAGCTTCCTTGTTCACGTTGGAGAGGTCAAGAGACAACATAAAGAACATGGACCCGAGCCAGGCGGTGGTGGCGCATGCCTTTAATCCCAGCACTCGGGAGGCAGAGGCAGGAGGATCTCTGTGAGTTCGAGTCCAGCCTGGTCCACAAGAGCTAGTTCCAGGACAGGCTCCAAAAGCTACAGAGAAACCCTGTCTCGAAAAAAAAAAAAAGAATATGGACCCGGACCTGAGAATCACGTGTTCTGTGGTGTTTATATCTTACCCTTTGTGTTCACATCTCCTGGGGAACTTCCTACTGCCTCACTGACATGTCCCTATCTTTCAAATGTGGCCCATAATGCCCTTACCTCTGCAGCTCCTGAGGTATGAGGTATAATGAACACCATTAAATTTGCTGACGTGGTATAGCAATAAACAGTTCTGTTTTTTTATTAAGTGATCTATTCATACCCTTTGGCTGTGTGAGGTGATCCAGGGAAGCAGCAGGAATCCTCTCTGGTACTGCACTTCTGACCTGAAGAGGAATGGTTTAGGATTTTATTCTTACTTCTGTTCACAATGAATATTTACACCCCTCAGGACCTGGCCATGCTCTCATCGAGCAGTGGAACCCGTTAGGTCTGGTGGGGATCATCACTGCCTTCAATTTCCCCGTGGCCGTGTTTGGCTGGAACAATGCCATCGCGCTGATCACAGGAAACGTCTGCGTTTGGTAAGCTGGGCTCGTTCTCCCGGCTCATGGCAAGAAGGGGGTGAATGAACAGCAGTAGCGATTGCTCTGCTCTGCTAAGGGGTTTGGATGTGTTAAAGTGCTTCCCAAACTTTCTCAACTAATACACGAAGTCACACGTACGGATTGTCTTCATTTTCAATTTGTATTTACCATCAGTGACGTGTTTGGATATAGTAGTGTCCTCTTCCCTCCTAGCTGTTCTCCCTCTTAGTGGAGGTATCGTACCTGGGATCTGATACGAAATACCTAGAGTTAATGGCTCAGCTTCCATAGAACTGTCCCCAGTTCAGATGATTGATTGAGTGACTCTTTTTGGAGGAAGACTGAAGTCTTGCCTCTGTCTTCTAAGTGCTGGGGTTACAGGCATCGGCTACCTTGTCCAGGAGTTTTCTAAATTGAATTTTTTTTTTGAGGTAAGATCTCACTATGTCACCTAGCAATCTTACTGCCTCAGCCTCCGAGTGCAGGAATTACAGGCATGCAGCAACAGTGTGCCCAGCCAAATTTATTAGTGTTAAATGATGTCTTCAATAGAATATTCTCAATCTCTCTATAAAACAAAGTGTAGTTTGAAGGCTCAACGATTTGGTACCATCTTGCTGAAGGAACCAATGCTTTCTGTTTGAGATTTCTCATTGCTGTGACCGACTGTTTGACAAGAGGCAACTTAATGGGGACGGGTTCTTTTGGATCACAGGTGGGGGGGGGCCCTGTACAGTCCATCATGCAGAGGCGGCTTGGTACCAGCTTGCTCATATCCGTTCAGTCAGGAAGCAGAGGAAGGAGAAGGCTAGTGTTCATCTGGCTTTCTCCCTTTTATTCTGTCCTGGAGCCCAGTCATGGGACGCTGCTCTTGTCATTGGGGTGGCTCTTCCCTTTCAGTTGGTGACCTCTGGAAGTATCTTTCTAAGCATACGTGGTTTCCATGCTGGGTATTTCAGCACTGCCCAGGCAATGCTTAGTCCCACTCAAATTGACAGTCCTAAGTAAGAATCGTACACTGTTGAAATCACCTTGCTGTTACGTAGCTAGCTAGCAGTTACCATAACAGTTCCCACGGTCCTGCAGCAGGTGGGCTCAGCATGGCTCGGTGCAGGTCGATGTGCGTGAAGTTTCCTTATCCATTGAGCCCAGAGACGCCCCCTAAAGGATAGGTTTCCATTTCAGTTACTAGAGTTATTTGTTGTCTAATTGGACAGAACCTTTTCTCCGTAACTTTGTTTTTCTTTGTAATGAAAGGTATTTGCCTCTCCTCAAGTTAATTTTCTTTCTCTCTCTTTAAAAATGTCTCTAGGAAAGGAGCGCCAACAACCTCTCTTGTTAGTATAGCCGTCACAAAGTAAGTATGTGTGGCTTTCTTCTTCCTGGGCATGACAGAATTTTGCAAACGTGATTGACGGGCACTGCGTTTTGTTTGGTTTGTTTTGGTTTTTGTTTTGTGTTTTCAAGACAGGATTTTTCTTTGTTCTGTCTTTAACAACCCATGTGTCCTGGAACTCACCTTGAACTCATAGAGATTCACCTGTCTCTGCCTCCTGAGTGCTGGGATCAAAGACGTGCACCACCACATCCAGCTCCCTAGGCGCTAGGTTTTTAATGGTGGGAAGTATCCTGCTTCTTTCAGCATGGAGATCAGATAACTTCCTTCTTTGTTCTAGTAACACTTTACATCGCTTTGCAGTTATGTGGCCCCTTCTGAGCCATGCCATTTAATTGACCTCTTCTGAAAGACTGACATGCATGTTGAACTCTTCTAGACACTTTATCCCTGGAAGCCTCTGCATCGAGAAGCACCCGGGCACTTTAGGGACTGTATTTATGTGATAGCTATCCAACAGATTTGTGGCTGAGAAGCCCTCTGCCCCCTGTGCTGGGGATTCAGTTTAGGATCTTACATGTGCTAGGCAAGTGCTCTACCGTTAAGATGTATTATCAGTCAAGTGAGCAGACCAGTAACAAAACAGAACCGGTTAGTACACTATTCAACACTATTTAAAAGGAGTTACATTTTTTGGTTAAAAGTTATAAGTACTTTGTTTATTTATATTTGGGACTTTCACAGCTCTGAAGTTATAAAATCAGTACTATTTATGGATCTGAAATTTAGATTCATTGACTTCTTCTGGCCTAGTTAATCTTGAGATTTATTTCTAGTGGTTGCATGGGCATCTTCTGACCTCCATATATACACCGTGGGGTAGGTATACCCACACTCACACATATATATTACACACACACACACACACACACACACTCGACTGTCCTTGGAACCTACATGGTAGAAAAAAGTTTCCTGTAAGTTGTCCTCTGACCTTCATATGCATACCATTGCATACTTGTGTGCACACACATCAGATATATACATACACACAAAATAAATAGATAAAAATGTAATTAAGGCTGAATGTGGTACCACACACTTTTAATGCCAGCACTCAGGAGGCAGAGGCAGGCAGATCTCTGTGACTGCATGTTTAGCCTTGTCTATATAGCAAGTTCTAGGCCAACCAGGAGTATACAGTGAGACCCTATCTCACATAAAAGCATCAAAAAAAGTAATTAAAAAAAAAACCCTTCTACCCCAGAAAACATCAAACAAAACAAAAAGAGGTAGGATATTATGTCTTAGTATTTAGTTAAAAGGAATAATGTGACATTATCTTCTAAGGGTTTTCAAAGTAATGTTAAGTGGAAATATAAAAATGGTGAGATTCCTCGGGTAACTTTTAAAATGCCAGCTGTTTAAAACAAGAGAATGGCTTGTTGTTTGTATTGAGTTTCTGACTAAAGTAGCATTGGTTTGGGTACTTGTTTTGGTTTCAGCCTTTGCCTTTTCTTCAGACGGTTTTGAAGAGTTTTGATGGTTTTGTGGAATGTAATGTATTTTGGACCCCTTCCCTAGTGGCCTCCTCCTTCACTTTAGCTCTGTGCTTGCCTTCCCAGGAATTTACCACATAGCTCCCCTAGGATATTAAGCCACGGTTTGGTTGGAGCTCACTTCACACACACAGAGGTGTGTTCTGATCTCTCAGGCACTTCATACGACAATCAAGTTGACACCAAGATTAGCCATCACCCTGAGTTTAAAAGGCTAAGGCCCACAGATGCCGCTGTGCTCAGGGAAGGCTGAAGGCATGCCATTTCCAGGTGGAGAGTCGACAGCTAGTTGTCCTGGTCTACCTGGAAAGGAGCTGCAAGTTGGGATTGATGGCAAAGGAACTTTGCTCTGTTTGTCTTCTTAAAAACTCAGATTTAGTTGTTTTGGTTAGCATCTGACTCTGTAGCCTAGACTAGCTTCTCACTCATGGTGAGCCTCCTGCCTCAGCTTCTTCAGTATTAGGATTACAGGCATGAGCCATCACACTCCACTGGAAACTTGGAAGGAAGAATCATACTTTCGAAAATGCAGTGTCAGTTCAGCCATCCGTCTGTCTTTTCTTTTCTTTTTTGGTTTTTTGATAAAGTGTGTAGCCCTGGCTGTCCTGGAACTCTCTCTCTGAAGACCAGGTGGCCTCAAACTCAAAGATCTGCCTGCCTCTGCTTTCCCAAGTGTATGCATTAAAAGGCACCCACCAAACCTGGCTAGTTCAGCCAATTTCACAACTCAGCCAGAGTTAGGTAGTGTGTAACTATGATCTCATTTAACTGCAGCCCTTAAATCAAAGGAGAACTTATTTTCCTGTCCACAAGCCTTTTGGGCGTGGAAGATGCTGCCATTTTCTGATGGAAGCCAGCAGACCTAGGCCCTGCGATACTTCAGAGTTACACAGGCCCCGTTCTCCAGCATAAGTCCATGGAAACTAATATGCTTTGGAGACTTCGAGACTTCTTCCCTCCACATTCCATCCTTTTTTTTTGTTTGTTTCAGTTTTGTTTTTTTTGAGGCCGGTTCTCATGTAGTCATTATGCCTACATTCTTTACACAGCTGAATTTGACCTTGAACTCTCCATCCTCCTGCCTCCACATCCCAAGTGCTGGGATGGCAAACATGCACCACCGTGTCTGGCTTTCCTTTCATCCTTTACTGCTCTCTCTTAGAGGGGAGAACAGGGTCCCTTGTAGTCCAGGCTAGCCTTGAAGTTCTGTTCCTTGTGCTTCATGCAAGCTCGGCAAATACTCTCAACTGGGAGAACCATACTCTGCTTCCCTTTCCCGCTTCTGTATGTGAGCAGATGCGGGGGATGCCCAGATGTCTTATTTGCTTATGGAGTCTCTTTAATTTCCTTCATCTTCCTGCACCTTATTCCTTTGTACTTCCCATACTGTTGTTTTAGTGGATGTGTGGTTAGGGACAACAGGGGAAAAGCAAGGCTTCATCCGTGTACTTCTGTGCTGACGACACTCCAGCCTCCAGTCTGCCCTGTTGACTCAGATGTGTCTTCATAGTTGGGCAGAAATATTTGATGAAAATGCGTTTTTAACCACTCAGTGCTTCCCATCTCCTATTCATCTTCTGTATATTTTTTCCTTTAACATTCTATTTTAAACCCAAACTTCCACTTGTGTTTGCAAACCTTATTTATAATCTATGAGGAAAACCCAGGTCTGAGTGTTTGAAGAGTCAGAGGGAAAGTTGGAAAGGGAGGTTACGTGAGAGGGATTTCTCTCGTTTATAAAAATGTCCCAGGTGAAATGGTTGGCTGAGCAGTCTCTGTCATTTCTTTCCTAGGATCATTGCCAAGGTTTTGGAGGACAACCAGCTCCCTGGTGCCATTTGTTCCCTGACTTGTGGTGGAGCAGATATTGGGTAGGTGAATGGATGAAGAGCATCCTTCTGTTGAAGGACCCTGGGTTGATTGCTGGGAGTCTTCTACCATAATAACCAAACTGTTGGATGTGGTGACGTGGGCTGCGTCCCGCTTCCCAGCTCCCGGAGCAGGCGGGCTGTGTTCCTGGCGCCTGGCTAACTTAACCCCCAAAATGATTACACAGAAACTGTATTCATTTAAACTCTGCCTGGCCCATTAGTTTTAGCCTCTTCTTTTCTAACTCTCACATCTTAAACGAACCCATTTCTAATAGTCTGTATGTCACCACGGGGTCGTGGCTTACCAGGAAAATTCTAACCTACGTGCATCTTGGGCTGGAGAATCATGGCATCTGCTACACTTCCCTTCCTCCCAGCATTCCATCCTGTCTACTCCACCTATCTGATTTTTGCCCTATCAAAAGGCCAAGGCAGTTTCCTTATTCAACCAATGAGAGCAGTACAAAATGCAAAAGCACCTCCTACATCACCAAACCCAATGTGGCTAAAGAGGGGAGGAACCTTCTGTGGGCATTAATACTGTAGACCTGCTGTGCACTGTGGACCTGCTGTGCACTGTGGACCTGCTGTGTACTGTAGACCTGCTGTGCACTGTGGACCTGCTATGTGTTAATACTGCAGACCTGCTGTGCACTGTGGACCT
>JAQHUG010000078.1:3202873-3225302 GCA_028555095.1 Dicrostonyx torquatus
GACCTGCTGTGCACTGTGGACCTGCTGTGCACTGTGGACCTGCTTCGTGTTAATACTGTAGACCTGCTGTGCACTGTGGACCTGCTTCGTGTTAATACTGTAGACCTCCTGTGCACTGTGGACCTGCAGTGTGTTAATACTGTAGACCTGCTATGCACTGTGGACCTGCTTCGTGTTAATACTGTAGACGTGCTGTGCTCTTTAGTGAATAACCTTCCTGAGAAATACTTGTACTTTAGTTCTTGATCTATTGATTGTCAGCGCTTATACTTTTGACAGATAATAGTTTCCTGATCCATGATTTATCCAGAGACCTATATAAAAAAAGCTGTGACATTGCTCTCCATGCCTGAGGACTTAGCCTAGTGACATTTCCTTACTGATTGTAAAAGGAGACAGGGATATAGCCCAGGACGGTACAGAGGTGAGGGGAGGGTAGAGTGTTTGTTTAGCATTCAGGAACTCAGGGTTCAGTTCCTAGCACTGAATAGGCCAGGTATGGTGGTGCATGCCTGTAATCTCAGGGTTCTGGAGATGGAGGCAGGAAGATCAAGAGTTCAAATTCATCCTCAGCTACATGGCAAGTTTGAGACCCCATCTAGAAAAAAATGGGCTTTGGGGTTTGTTTTTAACTGCCACAAGATTCTTAGACCATAAAGCCCTCCTTCTGAAACCGAATCACTTGGTGGGGTTTTGTTAGTTTTGGTCTTGGGGTGGGAGCCCAGGAACTCTGTGTGTGTTCTCTGTCTGCGCAGCCTAGGTAAGGGTTCTCCCACTGAGTTGTACCCTCAGCCCCTGCTGCGTGGTTTGGAGAACATTCAGTGTTGTGCAGCCAGTGCTATCTTACTCCAGGGTATTGTCCACACCCACTTCCCACTGCCTTCCCCAGGTTTCTGACAGTCACTGACTACTTTTTGTCTCTCAGTTTTTCTTTTGACGCTATTTTGTATAAATGGAATCATATAATATGAGGTCTTTTTTTTTTTAAAAAAAAAAAAACACTATCTTTTATGAGTCTTCTTTTGCTTAGCATAAGGTCACACACAGCCTTTTGAATCTGGAGTTGGCTAATACTGTTCCGAATCATCAGGAAAGCTGGGGTCACTTTTTTTTTTTTTTTAACCAGCTTACCCTTTGACCAGGGAGGTTCCCTATGAGTCTAGGTTATCAGCACGCTGGTCTAGATGTTAAGATTCTTACTTGTTTGTTCATATGGATAAGAATAATAAAAAAACCTACCTCCCTACCCCCATAGTGGCCAGTGAAGTGTTTTTAAATGTCACTGAAACATGAGTTTTGTATTCTTTGGCCTACTCTGTTCTTGCAGTCTGGATATCCTGTTCTTCTGTTGGCCTTGGCATAGCTCAGTAGCATACATAGGATCTTGCTAAGCACAGCCACCTGGCATGCAGCACTCATGCTTGTGGGCTGAACCCGACAAGTTGTACCTGTGTAATTAGCTCAATCTGTCCAGTGTGCAGGCCGAAGCAGGGGCTGTCCTGCATTGCTCACGGTGGACGGGAGCACGAACAACTGAACGATGACGTTTCAGTCAGTAGTGTTTGAGCTGTGCTCCCGAGAACCAACTGGAAATCCCAGAGCAGCTTTTGTTTAAAAATTGTATATTTTTGGGGGAAATTTTAACTGGGAGATAAAAAGGGGTTCAAGGGAGGGTCTGATTTTGGAGACCTCAAGGTAGCTGAGATGACTTGAGCCTTGATCCTCCTGCCTTCACCTCAACTTCTGGGATTATAGGTTTTGTGTGCTTGCCTTCTGAGTGCTAGGAAGCAAGCTACATCCCCATTCCGAAGAGGAATGTGTGTTATCTGGGTCCTGGAGAGATCTGCAGTTAATTGGGAGCAGTTTTACTTCAGGGCAGTACCTTACTGAGTGGCCCAGGATGGCTTTCAGCTCCTTCTAGCACAAATAGGCCTTCAGCATGTGCTCTTCCTACCTCAGGCCCCCAAGTCGCTGGGATTACAGGCTTGTGTCATAGATCCGGTTCTTTTCTTTGATATAAAGCCTGCATGAGTACCACATGTGTGCCTGGTGCCTATAGAAGCCAGAAGAGAGTTGGGTCTTCCAGAACTAGAGTTGTGGATGGTTGTGAGCTACCATGTGGGTTCTGGAAATTGAACCTGGGTCCTCTAAGAAGAGTAACTGGTCTTTTAACTGCTGAGCCAGCACCCCAGCCCCAGGTCTGGCTATTCTTAAAGGGGTCATAGTGCAGATCAGGAGCCCGAAAGCACCTGGTGCTCATTAAGAAGGCACAAGGAACACATTGTCTCTGCTCCCTCTCGGTACCGGAAGAACTCTCGTCATGAACTGAGGAGGTTCCCTGAAGGGCTGTCATGGCTCACAGAGCAGGTCAGCTTGCTTTCCCCGTGCTGCTCCTTGTGAACAGTTTGTTTCATTACCTCATGCCTTGGGATAGACTTCCTTGTTGCCTTGACTGTCTTGCCAAGGGCCCATGTCATGCTTCTTGCTGGTGCTGTTGGCTGCCGTCATTTCTAGGTGTTTTTGCCTGGGTGACTCTCTGTGTTCCCTTGCAGCACAGCAATGGCCAAGGATTCACGTGTGAACCTGCTGTCCTTCACCGGGAGCACTCAGGTTGGGAAGCAGGTGGCCCTCATGGTGCAGGAGAGGTTTGGTAAGTGTGGGCTTTGTGATGAGGGTTTGAATCAGTATATGATATCTGCAAGTTGTTGCTGGGCCTGGTGATGTACTCCTTTAATCCCAGGACTGGGGAGGCAGAGGCAGGTGGACCTCTTTGAATTCAAGGCCAGCCTCGTATATATAGTGAGTTCTAGGCCAGCCAGAACTCTATTGTGACCCTGTTTCCAAAAACCCAAGAAACTGAAAAACAACAAACCAAGCAAAAAGCTCAACAAAATAAAGAATAAGGTCAATAAGGTTGTTTTAAAAAGCTATATTTCAGTGTAGCAACTATAAGTGACTTGAAAATGAAATTTAGAAGACATTTCCACTATGGTGACATTAAAAAAAGATAAAACACACATAAATCCAAAGTAGTGTTAGTCTTTTGTGCAGAGTATCTAGTGAAAGACATTAAGGCCTAAATAAATGGAAAGCCATCTCATTTTCACTTTTCCTGGTGCTTAGGCTTGTTAAGATAGTTGTTCCCAAGTGATCTCTGGACTCAGTGTAGTTACTATCAACATCAGCTGTCTGTTTTGTATCAAGTGACAAATTGATGCCAAAATTCCTATGGCAGTGCAAAGAACCCTGAATAGCTGAAGCAATTTTGAAGATTAGTGATGGAGAGCTCATACTTCCTAATTGTACAGCTTACCCCAAATTATCACATGCAGTCATAGAGCAATGGGATAGAACCAAGAGCCCGAGCATTTATTGCTCATGGGTGTCTTATCCTCTTGGCACAATTGCCAGGCATTTTCAGTGGATAGGAACGGTCTCTTTAGACAGGTAGTGCTCGGACAACTAGATAGCCGCTTGAATTAGCATGAAATTTGTCCTTGTCTTACGCGAAACCCCAAACTTAACTAAAAATGCATGCACAGACAGACACATACGTGGAGGTCAGAGGTCAATTTGCAGGAGTCGATTCTGTTCATTCATGTAGGTCTTGGGGATTGAACTCAGACAAGGCTGCAGGCTTTATTTGTTGAGCCATCTTGTCAGCCCCTAATGAATTTCATTGCTTAAGGGATTGAGGGTGAGGGTTTGTTTCTAGGCTCACAGGGGCCTTACCCGTGGCTACACCACTGAATAAATGATCTCTACCTGCTCTACCAACCATTAACTGTGTATAAGTCCCCAGGGTGGGACCCCATGAGCTCCTCCTTTTCCATAACAAGTGTCCCATCTTATTTGGGTAATCACAGAGCTACTTTGAGCTAATTGCCATAGGCCACATCCTGCCTGGAAGTCACCGGTTACTACTACTTTGGAGGGTGTGATATAGCGATGTCCATCCCATTCATGGTGGGAGTTCAGCTGATTCTCAGTACTTTGACTAGTTATGAGTCAGTGCAGTCACTGCTCAGGGAAGCTTCTCTGACAAAAGCCGACACAGCTGTGTGCATACCGCTTTGTCATTTACTCTCCCTAGAAACCACATGCACGGGCTCACATGCACACAGTGTGTGCACTTAACTCATCCATTTTCAGTGTTATTTCTCAAGGACACATTCTCGTACGTAACTGTTGTACAATGTTGTAATTGTCATTAATATCATTGTTAAGCTGCTTGAATCAGAAAGTAAATGAAAAGATAACTAGGATCTCTAATGTGAAACAGTGTGCACTGAGTACTGAAATAGGAAATAATTGTGTCTGCTTTCTTTTAAAGGGAAGAGCTTGCTAGAGCTTGGAGGAAACAATGCCATTATTGGTAAGGCTGCCCCGCTTCCCTTTGCTTTCTGTTCAGTCATCTTGAATGTATGGGACTTGCATAGGAACTCATTCTTTCCGTGCCCTGTGTGCTTGGGACTCTGTTCCCATCTTAAGGAATTTTCCGTAGGAGTCAAGACATGAACTTGGCTTAAAGGAAGAGGGTGCTTGTTGGGAATGTTGGGAAAAATGTTACCTAGGGTCCTGAATGTGGGCATAGACTTCTGTTGTCTTTAACATGGCATTACTTCTTCGGCTTTTCCTTTTCTTGTTTTCTAGAAACTGGCTATGTGCTCTTCTAGAATAATCAGTTATTTCCTAAGTGACTTGCTAATTTCTTTAGGTTTCACACACACACAAAGTTGACCTTTAGTGGAGTTTGAGGGCTTTCATGTTAGGAAGGAACAGTTCTTTTTTTGTTTAAGTTTTTTTCTTTTTTTTTTTTACTTTTGTGTGTGTGTGTGTGTTTGTGCAAGTGGGTACAGGTGCCTGAGGAACGAAAAGAGCCATCAGCTCTCATGGAGCTGGAGTTATAGGTGCTTGTGAGTGTGTGTGTATTTGTGCAAGTGGGTGCAGGTGCCTGAGGAACGAAAAGAGCCATCAGCTCCCATGGAGCTGGAGTTATAGGTGCTTGTGAGCTGCCAGACATAGGGGTTGAGAACCATTGGGGTCCTCTTCAAGAGCAGTACATGCTCTTACTTTACTTAATTATTCCCCTGTGCAGCTTTTAAAGCCACAGTTTGCTCACCTGTAACATAGGCTAATGATGCCCCAGTCTGAATGGATGGAGGGAAGGACTGAAGCACTGTGCTCTGTGCTCTGAGATCGGATGTCAGGGACACAGCTAGTACACAACCTCACATGTACAAGACCCTGGATTTGGCCCCCAGAACTGGGGGAAAAAATGAAAATAGTGGGATTACAGAGTGTGAAGTGGATAAGATGTCTGGGCTATGTGTGTGAAATGCCTCTTTCCATCTTCCTGATCCGATAATGCTTAGGTTGGACAGGTGACATAGGAGGGGACAATGGCTGTAAGATTCCAGAAGGCACAAGCAAGCAGGGATTGTAAGTCATAAATTAACCTCCTAACCTTGTAAAGACGACTTTTCCTCTTCTGAGGGGAGAGGAAGAGGAACGGAGAAGACGGTAGTGGTAGGACTTTACCTGGATGTCTTCAGGGGAAGCTGGAACAGGCTTTGATCATCTCCCGCAGCAGGGGACAGGCTGTCTCATGTAGGAACAGGAAGCTTTGTGGCAGTACAGAGTGGACTAGGACAAGTGAGCACTCTGATGGTGGTGGAGCTCATGGGTTTTCATGGAGCAATAGTGAGGGGGTCTCTAAAACAGCGGTGAAAGGTGACACAATCCAACCAAGACTCAGTTTATCTGTGTATTGGGTAAAGGTTGTAGATTCCATTGCTCTGTTGTACTATACCCTCCCTTAGAAGGAAACCACACCTTCCCCCTTGAGCATGTGAATCGTCTGTTCTGCATTATTTTAATGTTATTGTATTTTCTAAAGGCATTGCTTTATACTGCCTAGCAAATATTCTCTCTGTCTGCCTACTGCACACTGATGACGCACACTTTTGCTTCTTTAAGCTTTTGAGGATGCAGACCTTTGCCTGGTTCTTCCGTCAGCTCTGTTTGCCGCCGTGGGAACAGCCGGCCAAAGGTGTACCTCTGTGAGGCGACTGGTGAGTGTGTCCACAAACATGCTTGAGATTGTTCTTTCTCTTCTTACGAATGTGGATATGTGTCTGTGTGTGCTCTGTGTGTTGTGTGCAGGCGCCCTCCTAGGACCAAAGCAGGCATCAGACCTCCTAGAGCTGGAGTCTAGGTGGTTATGAACCCACAGTTCACAGGCCCAGTGAGGGTCCTGGGAACCAAACATGGACCTTCTGAAAGAGCAGCAAGACTTCTTTAACTGCTAAGCTACCTCTCCTGCTTTCTGAATGCCCTAGTTTAATGAATTCTGTTGACTGGGCATCATAGAAGAGTTGCTAGAAAAATATATTCCCTAAACATGAGTGGCAGATGGGTGCTCCTTCTCCACTCCTGTGATGGTGGCAGATGCTAAACCACCTTAAGCTGCACTGGGCTCACAACTAGGTGACAGAAGCTGGACGCAGAGGTGATGCCAATTTTGAGTCAGAGTCCATGGCTAACATGGACTAAGTCCAGTGTCTTCTAGGAGATCAGACGAGTTAAGTTCTAAAATTGTTAACTAAACAGTAGCTTTGCTTTTTCATAAACATTTCAAATATTGTAAGTGTTGGCCTCAAGCCTCAGATTTCACTCAGTGTGATACAGCTTATTGAAAAGCAAATGACTGTCATGTCCATTCTTAGTATATGGTTTGAACTGAGACGGTGGCTGCACCTGTAATTCTAGGACTTGGGAGGGTGAAGCGAGAGTCCTTTGAGTCCAGGAGTTTGCATTTAGCTTGGGTGGTGTTTTAAACACACACACACACACACACACACACACACACACACACACACACACACACACGCGTCGGTATAAGGAGGTGTTGTCTAGCTTCAGTGTGGGGGATGTGGGTAGTTGAATTTATATACCAAATTGACTTGGATTTCAATTTAGAAATAAATCCTTGATTTATTTGTTTGTGGCTCTCCTATAGTGAAAGACTACAGCTAAATAAGTTTTAGGTATAAAATTTGGCTACATTTATATTTAAAAGCTGCCGCTGAATCATCAAGGGACTGGTTCTGTGTTATTTTCCCTCACTCCCAATTATGAGCAAATGTTATATAAGACTGATTTCTAAACCAGACCAAGTTGAAGAATAAGTGACAATATGATCTTTAAAAACATGATTTATTTTCATGTGTATGGGTATTTTGTCTGTGGGCATATCTGTGCTACCCTCAGAGGCTAGAAGTAGTGTGTCAAATCCCCTAGGACTGGAGCTACAGGTAGATATTTGTAGCTTAGCAGGCCAGGCTTTAGAATCTTGATACAGACATGGTTTATGGTGTTTTCTTTGGTTGCATTTCTGGGTACTTTTTTTGGTTGAGACAGAGTCTCATGTATCCCAGGCTGGCCTTAAGCTTACTGTGTAGCTGAAGATAGCCTGGAACTTCTAATCTTCCTGCTTCTAAATTTCTAATACTGGGCTTATAGGCATGTGGTACACCATACCTGACTTGTGGTGCTAGGGATCAAAACCAGGGTTTCCTGAATGCTGTGATCAGCATGACTGGCTAACCTGCATCCCTAGCTTTGGTTTATGCTTTTACTTCAACATCCACCTAGAAGAGGTGGTTTATTTTCATAGTTAATATTAAAACTAGAAAATGTATAAGTATGGATTCAGTTTCTTTTCAGAGATTATAGTATTTTAGTAGTTACTAATCAGTACTGTTGAAGGACTTACCTACTGTCTCAGGATGTGTATATTCATCTTGCTATTCCCCTGAATGCTTGTTCTTTACGTAGTTTTTGCACGAGAGCATCCATGAGGAAGTTGTATCAAGACTGAAAGGTGCCTACTCACAGATCCGTGTTGGGAACCCCTGGGACCGTGAGTAGCTGCTTCTTTCCTTAAAAGATACTCCCTTTTGACAGTTAGTGCTGCCTGTACTTCTGACCTTCTGAGTTGGAGGTGGTGGTGGGGTACCCTTTCCTGAGAGGTCTGAGGGCTTTTGATGACTTGTCTTCCTAGGTTGGAATCTCACACTTGATACATTTAAAAGCTGAGGGTCCTGGTTGTGTGGGGTGATGGTTGGATGGGGTGGTAATTGGATAGGGTGATGGTTAGATGGGATGATGATGGTAGGGTGGGGTAATGGTAGGATGGGTGGTGATTGGATAGGGTGATGGTTGGATGGGATGATGATGGTAGGGTGGGGTGATGATGGGTGGTGATTGGGTAGGGTGATGGTTGGATGGGATGATGATGGTTGGGTGGGGTGATGATTGGATGGGTAGTGATTGGATGGGGTGATGGTTTGATGGGATGATGATGGTAGGGTGGGGTGATAGTTGGATGGGGTGATGGTTGGATGGGATGATGATGGTAGGGTGGGGTAATGGTAGGATGGGTGGTGATTGGATAGGGTGATGGTTAGATGGGATGATGATGGTAGGATGGGGTGATGGTTGGATTGGGGTGATAATTGTTTTTTCTTTTTGCTGCTGTTACCCTTTCCAAGTCACCACCATTTGCAGGGAAAGTGTTCGAGGCCCTAGACTTGCCTGCTTCCACTGCTCTCTTGTATAGTAACCAGAGTGGTTTCTAAGATGTATTCAGGCCGGGCGGTGGTGGCGCACGCCTTTAATCCCAGCACTCGGGAGGCAGAGACAGGCGGATCTCTGTGAGTTCGAGACCAGCCTGGTCTACAAGAGCTAGTTCCAGGACTGGCTCCAAAGCTACAGAGAAACTCTGTCTCGAAAAACCAAAAAAAAAAAAAAAGATGTATTCCATGCTGGGCATGGTGGTGCATGCCTTTGAGCCTATTACTCAGGAGGAGGTAGAGACAGAACTAGTTAATCTCTGTGAATTTGGGGCTAGCCTGGTCTGCATAGTATTTCCAGGCAGCTAGAACTACATAGTGATAGCCCATGTTTAAAAAAGTATGTGTGGGGGGAGACAAGGGAAGGGGTGATTTGGGCCTGGGAGGATGGCTCAGGGTTAAAGCACATACTGCTCTTGCAGAGAATGGGAGCGGACATATCAGGTGATTCACAACTACTTTCTGTGGTTGGGGAGTGGGTTGATACAATGTCTCTTAGTGTCCTCATGACTGGCCTTGAACTCACAGTGATCACCTGCCTCTGCCTCTTACATGCTGGGATTAAAGACACATGCACCGTCATGTCCAGCTTTTAAAACAGCTTCAGGGGTCTGATGGCCTCTGGCCTCTGCAGGTACCTACGCTCATGCCTTCGCCTACACAAACATCAACATACACATAATTAGGAATAAAAATAAGTGAAAAAATATAGTTCACCCTTTTGCTAGGGACCCTCCAGTGGTTTTACTCTGCTTAGACTAAGATCAAGATTCCCTCTGTGGCAGATTCCCAGGCTTTTATGATATTGCACCTGCCTTCCTTCCACCTTGCTTGTTGTCTACTAGACTCATGTCCACTTGGCCTGGGCCCCAGTTTGTCCAACTTTCCAGTGTTTTCAAGCCTTCCTGGCTCTTTGCTGCTATTTTCTCTGCTAGAAATAACCTTTGCCGAGGTCTTTCCATGACCAGCTGCTACGTCCTTGCAGAGGTCTAGCTCCCTGTGGTTACTTCAATGCTGTAGTTTCTGGCAGTTGGTCGGTCCACCCTGTTGAACTGCACACTAGCCACAGAGATGATAGTGGTCTTCAAGAGTGGGCACACTGTTAGGAACATGCCACTCCTGTGTTTTTAGGGCATCACTTTGACAGCTCTTCCTCTAAGGTAGGGGTTGGCAAGCATATTCAGTTTTCTCTCTTTATGTCTGCCTCACAGCTACCCCTGCTCATTTGCATGTTATGTAGAGCAGCTTTCAGACTACAAAGGCCGAGTTGAGTAGTTGTGTTGGAAACCACATACTTGATACAAAGCGTGAGATGATAAGCATCTGGTCCTTCACAGAAGAAGTTGCTGATTCCTGCTCTTAACTGAGGGTAGAGGGAGGAGGGTTTAGCCTCTTAATTTGGAAAGCCGCTAAGATAAAAACATGATGCTGTTGAGGGCAAAATGAAGAGCATCTCTTTTCTCTCCCCAGCGAATATTCTCTATGGACCACTGCATACCAAAGAGGCAGTGAGCATGTTTCTTCGAGCCGTGGAAGAAGCAAAGAAAGAAGGCGGCACAGTGGCCTTCGGGGGCAAGGTAATGGGAGTTGTGGGTGGATAATGACAGCCTTGTGTCTTTCTTTCCCCTGTCTTTCTTGCTGAGAAAAGGTGGGTCTCAGAAGAGTCTCAGATGGATGCTCTTCTCTCCATCCCTATTACAAGGGGAAAAGGGTTTTGAGGAATGGTGATACAGCCCTGAGACCTAGAAGAAACTGTCATAATAATTGCCCTTGAGTCAGTCCCTGGGACTCTGTGGAAGGGTTTGGGTGTTCTGTGGCGTAAGACTATATTAGGGTAGTTAGAATTCATGTTTACTTTTCATTTGGGATACTTAAGGAAAGGAATCCCCAAAACACATACTGTTATTTTCAGCTCTCAAGAACTACATTTTTATTGTAGTTTGAGAACTGCCTTACCGTGCAACTCTGGTGGCCTGGAACTGAAGATTTACCTGCCTCTGCCTCTCTTGGGTGCTGGGATAAGGGCAAGTGTCATCCTACCCATTGAGAACTGTGTTCATTTCCAGGTCTTTCAGTAACTAGCCAAGGCCTTTGCTTCATGGATTTGTTGCCTCCATTTGTGCAAAAGGTGTTCACCTCATTTATTGCTTGCTTGGTATCACTTAATTTAAAATTCATTGCGACCCAGTTCTTGGCGTGGCAGTCTGAAAGCAGATTCCCCAGAGTGGAGACTCTCACATCCAGCTGGACGCCATGTTGGGTGTATATTTGTGTGCTTTTTCTCTCATACTGAGCTTTCTGTGAAGAATTTAACCTAGTCGTTACAGAAATAGGGTCCACCCTTGTGTGAGACCTGAGTTCATGGTTCAGCCGACCCGTGGAGGAACAGGTAGAGTTGCATGCAAACAGTTGAGAGTGCAGGGTTGATGCAGAGCTTAGAGGGCCAGAGTTCAGTAAGTGGAGAGGTTGTATGGGGGCTGGCTACAAATGCGCCTTTTCGGAGTTTTATGCAATGTATACGAATTCCCCAGGGCTTGCGTAAAAGAGTGTCAGAAACTGGTTTGGAAACACTGGATTTGGATGTTTAAGGCCAGTCAGTACCAAGTGCTGGCAGAGTTGGTTTCTGGTGACGTTTCTCTGGGTTGTGCATGAGTCCTCACGTGGCCTCTCCCCAAAGGACGAGGGACATTGGCTGTGTTGGTTTAGGCCTATTCTGCTGCCTTCATTTATTAACGACTGATGGCCTCCCTGAGGGTCCCGTGTCCAGATGCCATCAGTCCGAGTCTTGGTCATATTCAGTGTTGGACTGGGGTAAACGCAACTACTAAATGAGTGACACAGTGGGTACAGATTGCCTATTTTAAAATGAACTCAAAAACAAGCATTTCAGCCGACTGCCCCAACAAATAACGTTACTGTAGCACACAGCATGGTTTTCCTCTCCAAACTCCTTCTCTGTTTTCTCTCTGACAAATAGGAGCAGGAGGGCGTTTTCACTCAAGCAGGATGCTGCTTTGGAGAAACAGTTACCTGTAGATGCTGTTTTGTTTCTCCTCATGGATGTAGGAAGGATGATGACCTTTGATCCCAAGTCCTGGAACAGGAAATCCATCCATTCTTCTTATTTTCTTTCTGCTTCAGGTGATGGATCATCCTGGCAATTACGTAGAGCCCACCATTATCACCGGCCTGCCCCATGATGCACCCATTGTGCATGAGGAGACTTTTGCCCCAATTCTCTATGTCTTCAAATTCAGGGTAAGAAAAGATCTAAGCCGGGAAAGAAAACATATTTAGCAAAGCGTTGCTTCATGGTTTCCTTTTGTGCACTAAGATTGTATTTTATGCCGTGAGCTTTGGCCTGAGCACAGTGGCACTGGCAGTGCTCACGGCTTCTGATCTTGTCCTTTAGAAGGAACAGGAGGTCTTCGAGTGGAACAATGAGGTGAAACAAGGACTCTCGAGTAGCATTTTTACCAAGGATTTGGGCAGAATCTTCCGATGGCTTGGGTATGACTTAGTCTGTTTTGAACGGCTGTAAGCGTTGATGTGGTTGGTGGGTGACTGTGTCTGTGTGAACGGCTGTAAGCGTTGATGTGGGTGGTGGGTGACTGTGTCTGTGTGAACGGCTGTAAGCGTTGATGTGGGTGGTGGGTGACTGTGTTCGTGTGAACGGCTGTAAGCGTTGATGTGGGTGGTGGGTGACTGTGTCCGTGCGAGAGCCTGACTGGCCTTTGTTCTGTTTTGATTTCCGGTGTTCTCACTGTCTCTCTCCTCACCCACAGACCCAAAGGTTCAGACTGTGGCATTGTGAACGTCAATATTCCGACCAGCGGGGCTGAGATTGGTGGTGCCTTTGGTATGTAGAGACTCGTTTTTCCTTCTAAAAAGTCACTTTTGTTTTGGTCTTAGGCTGTTATGCATGGTAGGCCAACACTCTGCCACTAAGCTAAGAGCCTCTGACCTCCTTCCCACATTGAGCAGCAAAGAACAGTAGTGTTCACCTTTAGTTTGTCAGGAAATGGAAACCCAAGCTGGGTGGTTATCACGCATGTTTTTAATCCCAGCAAAGCTCTTGGGAATCACTTGAATTTGAGGCCAGTCTGGCCTACAGAGTGAGTTCTAAGTCAGTCCGGGCTTCACAGAGAAACCCTGTCTCAAAAAAACCCAGCAAAATAAACAAAATAAGAAATGGAAGCACAATTTATATTCTGCCTATAATCTGGCATGCCAGAAAGCACATACACTCCAACCCAGGTTCTTACCAGGGGTCTCCATCTTCTGCTTAGGTTGGAGCAAGACCCTTAGCTCAAGATACATGAACCTTGAAATTCAGTATTTTTTTCTAGACAGAAGATCCCAGACCCAGAAAGGTTAAAAATTTCTACTTAAAAGCCAGGAAACTTAAAATATAATACATTTGCAAATACACATGCAAAGTGGAAGGTGTTGCTATGCTCATGGGTCTGAGGTGTTGGGGTCCTTGGCATGGCTGTGCTCATGTCAGCAGTGTGCTTTCACTTGGGACTTTACTGTTCCCTCCTCATAGTTCACTAGATGAGATACTGAGTCATTTTTTTTTCCTGGACCCTTTGAGGACCGTATGAGTTACTGATGTTTACTGACAGCTTTTTTTTTTTTTTTTTTGGTATATGTTGTTTAAGTTGTTAAAAATTATTCATGGTGGGTTGGGAAAGATGGCTTAGTGGGTAAGGAGGTTTGCCATCAGGCCTGAGACTCTTGAGTCCAATCCCTGGATGCTAGAAGGAAAGAACTGACCTTGGAGGTTGTCTTCTGGTCTTTACATTTATACACTCACAATGTAATACAAAAATTAAAAACCAGTTAGCCTAAATGGCTCAATGTGGTAGCCCATTCTTGTAATCCCAGCTCTCTGTAGACTGAGGCAGAAAGATTACCATAGTGAGGCTAACCTGGAGTGTGTACCAGGTCAGAAAGGCCCAGCTTGAAAAAAGACAACAACAAAAAACCCAAAGACAAACACGAAGTAAAAATAAGTGGACTCCTAGAACCTCCTTCGTCCACACCCAACTTTGTTCTCTCTCATGAAAATCAATCAGGCAAAAGACCAATGAGACAAAAAGAGAAATGCCAAAACTAAATAAAAATTCAAAAAAAAAAAAACCCCAAACAAACCAAAACCCATGGAGTTCACTTTGTTTTAGCTAACTACTACTGAGCGTGGGGCCTGATGTGGAGTGTGGCTGATAAGCACTTCGACATGCCATTGAAGGAAACCTATTTTCCCTTCGCCATTGGGGTATCGCTTGCCAATAGTTGCTTGGTTAGGGCAGGGGCCCAGTCTTCATTTCTCCCTGTTGGTGCTGGGATCACATCTGACTTGAACCTGTAAAGGTTTTGTGTGTGCTGCTACAGTCTCTGTGTTCGTATGAGCATCAGTTCTGTTGTGTTCGGAAGACACTATGCTGGGATCCTCATCACCTCTGACTCCTGCACTCTTTCTACCTTGTCTTCCACACACATCTCTGAGCCTTGAGGAGGGATCTGATGGCACCCCCTTTTAAGGCCAAGGACTCCAGAGCCTCTCACTCTGCATATTGTTCAGCTTGGGTCTCTGTTGCTTTTCTTCTTCCCCCTTTTTTTTTTAAAATTTAAAAAACATTTAAGATTTATTTATATGTATGAGTGTTTGTCTTCATGTGTATGTGAGTACCACTTAAATGCCTGGTGCTTGCAGGGGCCAAAATAAGGGTGCCAGATCCCCTGGAACTAGAGTTAGAGGTAGTTGTGAGCTGCCACATGGGTGCTGAAAACTGAACCTGGGCCCCATACAAGAGTGTAGACAGTGCTCTTAACCACTGAGCCATCTTTCCAGCTGCCACTGTCACCACCTCTTCCTTCTGTTTTCTTTTTTTGGGGGACACACACACTTTGTATATCTTATATACCCTAGGCTGACCTTGAACTCATAATCTTCTTACCTCAGTCTCTGTGATTAGGATTATAGGTGTGTACTCCCCTACCCAGTGCCCTGTCTTATTCTGCTAGCTCTGGTGTCTTCTGAGGGCCACAGTAAAGGTGTGTGATGATTTGCGTTTCTGTAGGAGGAGAGAAGCACACTGGTGGCGGCAGGGAATCCGGGAGCGATGCCTGGAAGCAGTACATGCGAAGGTCTACATGGTAAGGAAGGGCTCTGGGCAGGAGGGTTGGTTTTTGAGCCTTCGGGAATGGGCTGCTGCTCTTCTGTCTTTGCTCAGTTCCTCTTGGTTTTACTTTTCCCGACTCTGTAGCCGCCTTCTTTTTGAGCATGCATGCTAAACTATGGGTTAAGTACCACTAATCCCAGATGCTCCCAAATCTGAAAACTTCTGCACTGGCGTGACATAGCATGTGGACAGTTTCTCCAGCTGGCCCTATGATGGGTGGCAGTCATAACGGAGGTATCCTAGGAATGTGTCAAGTTGCCTTGAGGCAGTGTGTACAGAGAGAGCTACATGAAGCAGGAATGGACTTCAGGCTGACTTGAGTCCCATCCCCAAGGAGTCTCCTGTCTATGCAAATGTTCCCAAATCAGAAGAAGATCTAAAAAAGTGACTCCCGCACATTTCCGGGGAAAGGCGCTTACCCTCAATTGTCCCTTTCCGTCTTCTTATCTAGCATAGCAACTGACTATGAGATTTCCTTGTTAGATTCTGTCCCAGAGGTGGAATAGGGAGGATGAGGAGGTGGAAGGAGCCATCCTTTCCGTCTCCTGTGATGGAGTTTTCTTGCATAGTGAAGTAGAGAGGAACATGGGGGTCTGTAGGCTTAGGGGTGGGGGCACCAGCTTAGAAGACTCAGGGCCAAGTCAATTAGGACGTTTGCCTGGACATGCATGGTGGCTTCTGGAGATGCTGCCTGGGACTTGTTTTATCTTTATTGCGTTCTCTGGCCTGCTTGGGTGGAAGTGGCTCGAATGTGTGCACAGTAACCTAGGGGGCCCAGTCATTGCCATGCCGTGCTCAGTGGGAAGAGTGCTGGGTGGGGCTCCTGAGACCTCAGCCTGGTCCCCTCAGAGCATCTTAAGCTCTGCCTCCTGCTGTACTGTATGCTGGCTTCTCTTTTCCTTTTTCTGTGCCCTCAGAACTGCACAGGCAAACACAGCATTCTGACGTTTTAGAGCCCTTAGACCCAGGATACTTCTCACTCAGAAAATCCAAGTGTCTTGTGGTGACTAGTTTGGGGAAAAGAAAAAGAAGCAAACAAAAACCTTTAAAAATCACTACATTCTTACCAATATGGGACTATTTAAATTCCCCCTGATAATGCAGAGTGAGTTATTGAGAGAGAAAGTTAAATTGCCCGTGTTCTTACCTTACGATCACAGAAAACTCTGGATAGCAGATGATGTGCATATCCCAGACGTCTGTGTTTCCCTTGTTCTTTTCTAAGGAGTCACATTGACATTGTTTCGCATACCAATTTTTTTTTTCTTACCAACTTGTAAGTTGCTAATATAGATGGGCCTATGTTTTTATGTTAAGAAAGTATTCTACAGTATGTATGCACCACCATTCATTTAACTGTCTTCCTCCCAGTACCATCAACTACAGCACGAACCTTCCTCTGGCTCAAGGCATCAAGTTTGAGTGATTGTGCTTCAGTTTGACCTCACAATCATTCCTGCGGCTGCTCTGAAGAGGCCCCAGAAAACTTCGATTCGCCCTGATTTGCTTTATGTACCAACAGTGGCTAATCTCTTGTGATCCCCAAATCTGACTAACTCAAGATACCCATGTTTCAAAATTTCAAATTAAACATTCTCAACTTTGTTACATTTAGCAAAAAGATGGGTTTGGTGAATTTGTGTCACTAGTTACCTTTTTTTAGTACAGTTAATTATTTCGTAGTTAAGTGTATGCCATCACTGGAGATTGGGGGCGTGGAAAATGGATTAGAGAGGAAGAAGAGTGTTTGCCTGCATGACAAAAGGGAACACCAGATCTCATAACAGGTGGTTGTGAGCTACCGTGTGGCGTAGCAGCCACCACTGGGCCTACTCCTGTCACACTGAGCCCATGCAGAAGCCACTGGAGACTAGGACATTTGTAGGTAACTTGACTCATCATGGGCGACCATAAAGAATTTGGGGGACTGATTTCAGTGTGGGGAAGTGGCAGTGGCATGCTAACCAGTTACAAATTTGTCTTCACACTGCTCCATTGTCACCTGTGGGTAGCATTGAGTAGCAGGTCTTTGCCATCACTGGAATGAGCCAAGCTAAACACTGGTGATGGCACTACTGATAGGGTGTTGGCAGGAGTGAGAGTAGGGGAAAAAAGACAGTTCGTTTCTTGAGAAAATTTGACAACGCTCCAAATTACTAAGAAACTGACATGGCTTGCTAAGATTTGGGTGGACTCTAAATCACTGCTGTGGCCATGAGAACAAGTTGCCCTTTTTTATGCGCAGAGAAAGCTGGTCAGGTCCTACCGTCGACATTAGAAGTCTTGAGACAGGGTTTTTTTTCTTCCAGGCATCCCAAGAGTTGAGATTATAGGTGTGTGTCACTGCCTTGATTCTTTAAAGCAGGAGGATGAAGTTGGAGAATTGGGAACTCGGAATATAATCCCCACACCAGGTAAATGGGTGTGGCGCTGCACACCTGGAATCTTAACATTCAAGAGGCAGAGAGAGGATCATGAGTTCTAGGCCATCCTTCAGAACAAGATACCATGTCACGGTGAACAAAACAAAAATGCAGTCAGGAGTAGTACTTTTAACTCTGGGTGGTCTTGAGCCTAGAGATCCACCTGCCTCTGCCTCCCAAGTGCTGGGATCAGAAGTCTACCATCGTGCCTGAGAAGTACTCTGCCACACCCATGGCAGTGTTGCCTATGTGACAATGATACCTTTGGCTCAAAGGACACAGGAAGGGGAGGTCCGTGCTTTCGCGGCTATGCCTCTGGTGTTCCACGGCAATTAGTTCAAGTCATGAACTCCAATGAAAGATTATGTTCTCACCGCTGTCGTAGACGGTTAGCTGCCTCTGTTGTTCTTTTCCGATAATGTCTTTTGCTGTACTTGGCCAAACACATAATCTTACCATAGAACCCCTTGATGTTTCTGAAAATGATAATTCTGATCTTGATATTAATACAGTACTTGAGATGTCTCCAGTGTTTCAAGCCCTTGTGCAAATTCTGGTTGTAAGCATTAAGAAATCTATTAGGGGAGTATTTTGGATAGTTACAGCAGCAGGAATTTTTCCTAAGTAAAGACTGATGTAATAAGGGAAAACATAGGTTAAGATTCAGATGTTATTAAAAAATCTCTATTTTGGAAATAAACTAGGAAAAAATTCCCTTACAAGTTTAAGTATTCCAACACATAAGGCTCATGGGGTAGTTAAGTTAAATAGGGGATATATAATGGGAACCACCCAGGAGTACAACTGAGTCACTAAATGACTTCATTTACAGGAAGACATGAGGATGACAATCATTTATATGAAAGACAAAAGCAGAATTACTTAGCTCTACCATTTATGGATAGAATTGCTAGATCCCAACCCCATGGTGCCTGCTGCATAAGAAAGTATAAACAAGTATAATTCAGATGCAGAGAGTCGCTAGAGGAGATAAAGAGTTAAGAAATAAGAAGGGCCATGATAGCAATTATGAGACAGAAACTTTCTATTCCTAGATAAGATGTATCCACTCGCCTGAAGTTTTTGGTCCCAAGGACAAGAGTTTCTTTTCCTAGGATGTGTTAATGTCTAACACCTGCTCATCGCTGATGTGACTAAAAGAAACTTTCATACTGTGCCAACTTATGACATGTGACCTTCTGGTTCTGTTCTTCGTTTGAATACTATATAATGAAAACGTGAATTCAGTAAAGTTGCAGCAGATTCAAACCACTCTCTTGTGTGTTGTTCTGTCTGTCATTCGCGTAACTCGTGCCTTCCTGGTACCAAGACCCTGATTCCCCCACGGTCTGAGGGGCTCCCCTGAGCCGGTCCATGGCAGTACTCATTTTGCTCAAAAACAAAACAATCTTACACTTAAACGTCTAAGGAGCTATGTATGATGGTGTGGCCACAAATGACAATGGCATGTGCAGAAGGTACCTTGATGGGGAGATAGAATCTTGGACAAAGCTGATCCAGAGGTTCCTTTGGAAGTTCATAGTTTTTATGTATTTCTAGCACAAGGACTCGGTTTGTTGTCATAAAGTTTTATTAAAACTTTGATTTTTTAAGTTGTTTTTTGTACTTTTTTAATATTTATTTATTATGTATACAATATTCTGTCTGTGTGTATGCCTGCAGGCCAGAAGAGGGCACCAGACCTCATTACAGATGGTTGTGAGCCACCATGTGGTTGCTGGGAATTGAACTAGGACCTTTGGAAGAGCAGGCAATGCTCTTAACCTCTGAGCCATCTCTCCAGCCCCTCTTTGTACTTCTTTTTACTGATTTAAGAAATAAAGATTACTTACTTGTTTGTGTGTGCGTGTGTGTGCGTGTGTGTGTGTGTGTGTGTGTGTGTGTGTGTGTGTGTGCAGGTACATGTATGTTGATTCTCCACCTTACATAGAAGCTGCTTCATCTAGTCTGTGTAGCCAGTGAGAATCCTGTCTGCAATCCTCATGAGCTGCTGGAATGACAGGCAGGTCCAGGCCCTCCAAGTGTCCCTGTTAGTGTTGGGGCTCCAGATTCAGTCCTATGGGCTTGTGTGACAAGTGCTTTCACCGCTGAGCCATCTTCCTGCCTGTTAATTTTTTTGGTCTTTTGCTTAGATGTATGTCTGCACCAACCTGAAGAGTGTGTTGGATCCCTGGGACTGGAGTTACAGTTGTGAGCTGATGTGTGGGTGTTAGAAATTGAACCTGGAGCCTCTGGAAGATGCTAAGCCATATCTCCACCCGTATCTCACCACCTACCCTGAAATGCAGGGTCCAGGCTGGCCTGGGACTCACTCTGTAGCTAACAGTGACCTTGAGTTCCTGATTATACTGCCTCTCCAGTGCTGGAATTACAGGTGTACATTACCATGCCAATTTAATGCAGTGCTGGAGATAGAAATCCCAGGCCTTGAGTGGCAAGCAATCTCCCTACAGAGCTACATTCCCAGCCCCTTTAACTTTTATAGAGTCAAATCTATTAATATAGTGTTTACCAAACTTAGAGAATCAAGTCAGAAGTCTTCCTCTACTTTTTTTTTTTTGCAAATGATTTATGTGCTTTGGTATTTTGCCTGCATGTATGTCTATCAATGTCAAATTCCCCGAGGTAGTTAACAGGCAGTTGTGAGCTGTTACGTGGGTGCTGGGAATTGAACCCCCGTCCTCTGGAAGAACAGCCAGTGCTCTTAATCATCCAGTCACCTCACCTTTCCATTCCCTTCCTCTGCTTTCTATTTAAGAGAGACTTTTTAAAAATCAGAGTAGAAAAGTAAAATTTTAGGAAGGGTGAGAGTGTCGCCACAGAAGCCAGTCACTGTATTCCCTTTCCCAAACCTCCAGAGCGACTGACCGCCACCTTTCCTGATGCTCATTGCCACCGTGTTTTTAGGGTTACTTTGAGTCTTTTTGGTTTTCTGTTTTTGAGTGTTCTGTGCATTTATTCTCCTGCACCATGAGCCTGCCTCATGCCCAAGGAGGTGAGAAGGTGTTCAGTTCCCTGGACCTGAGTTAGGAATGCTTGTGACCTTTCATGGGGTGCTTCAGATCAGAGCACCCACATGGGTCCTCTGCAAAAACGATGGGGATTCCTTTCTTATTATTGCTGATTTTATTGAGCACTACATTTCTCTCTCTTCTCCCCTCCCCTTCAACCCTTTCCCATGGTCCCCATGCTCCCAATTTACTCAGGAGATCTTGCCTTTTTCTACTTCCCATGTAGATTAGATTCATGTATATCTCTCTTAGGGTCCTCGTTGTCTGGGTTCTCTCGAGTTGTGAATTGTAGGCTGGTTTTCTTTGCTTTATGCCTAAAAGGCACTTATAAGTGAGTACATTGATAATTTTGTCTTTCTGGGTCTGGATTACCTCACTCTATGTGATGTTTTCTTGATCCATCCATTTGCCTGCAAATTTCAAGATGTCATTTTTTCTGCTGTGTGGTACTCTATTGTGTAAATGTACCACATTTTCCTTATCCATTTTTCAGTTGAGGGGCATCTAGGTTGTTTCCAGGTTCTGGCTATGACAAACAATGCTGCTATGAACAGAGTTGAACACATTTCCTTGTGGTACGATTGAGCATCCTTTGGGTATATACCTAAAAGTGGTTTTGCTGGGTCTTGAGGAAGGTTTTTCCTAATTTTCTGAGAAATCATCACACTGATATCTAAAGGGGCTGGACCAGCTTGCACTCCCACCAGCAATGCAGGAGTGTTCCCTTTTCCCCACAACCTCTCTGGCATAAGTTGTCATCAGTGTTTTTGATCTTGGCCATTCTTACAGGTGTAAGATGGAATCTCAGAGTTAAATTGATTTGCATTTCTCTGATGGCAAGATGAAACAACAGGTATTCTTAACTTCTAACTCATCTCTCCAAACCCTTAGATTTAATTAGTTAATTAATTTTTGTTTTTTAAGACAGCGTCTTTCACTTTGTAGACCAAGCTGGCCTCAAATTCAGAGATCCACCTGACACTGCTTCCCTAGTGCTGGGGTATTAAAGGTATGAGCCACCATGCCTAGCTTCTTTTATTTATTTATTTTTCTTTTTATTATTCTGTCTCTTCTTTTTTTTTTTTTGGTTTTTTGAGACAGGGATTCTCTGTGGCTTTGGAGCTTGCACTGGAACTAGCTCTTGTAGACCAGGCTGGTCTCAAACTCACAAAGATCCATCTGCCTCTGCCTCCCAAGTGCTGGGATTAAAGGCGTGCACCACCACCGCCCGGCTTATTCTGTCTCTTCTTAGATTTATTTTTAATATACAGAAACTTCTTTCATTTGTTTGTTTTTAAGATTTATTTATTATGTATACAATATTCTGCCTGCATATATGGCTGCATTCCAGAAGAGGGCACCAGATCTTATTACGGAGAAATAAGCCACCATGGGGTTGCTGAGAATTGAACTCAGGACTTCTGGAAGAGCAGCCAGTGCTCTTAACCTGAGTCATCGCTCCAGCCTTCAGAAAGTTTTTTAAAAAATTGTGCATATACTATTTGCTACAAGCATGCTTTGTTTGTTGCTTGAATCAGAGCAAACATCTCAAATATCACTTCTTCATGTTGAAAATATTAAAGTCCTTTCTTTTAGATTTTTGAAAGACATAGTCCAGGAACTGGAGAGATGGCTCAGGGGTTAAAGCACTGACTGTTTTTCCAGAAGACCCAGGCTCAATTCCCAGCACTCACAAGGCACTTCACAGCCATCTCTAACTCTAGTTCCAGGGGATCCAACAATACATGCAGATAAAACATCAGTGCACATAAAATAAATGAAATGCACAGTACATTCCTGCTGTGTGTAGTCACATGAGCTTATTCAAGCTGTAACTTAGTAGCCAGCAGCAACAGCCCACCTTTCTCTAGAGCAGTTGTTTTCAGCCTTTCTAGTGCTGTGGCCTTTCCTCATGCTCTGCTGATCCCCAAACATACAATGATTTTCATTGTTACTTCATAATTATACTTTTGCTGCTGTTATGAATCATAATGTAGATATTTATGGAGGTAGAGGTTTATGGAAAGGGATCATGACCCATGGGTTGGGAATCCCTGCTCTAAATGTCCCTCTCCTTGCTCTCCCAAGTTTCTTAAAATCACCCATCCAGCTGGGGGATGGTATCGCAGGCCTTTAATCCCAGCACTCGG
>JAQHUG010000078.1:3226432-3284643 GCA_028555095.1 Dicrostonyx torquatus
ACCACCTGCCAGCACACACTCACCAGGACACCACTAGACAAATTTCAGCCAATCAGGGGTCCTGAACCTCAAAATACCACACCCCCCACCTTTACTACTGTAAAAACTCAACTCTAACTGAGCTCAGGGCTCTCCGTTTATTCCAATACATTGGATGTGCGGAGAGACCGAGTTTGCAAATTTGCATAAAATAAAGGCTCTTTGCTTTTACATACGGGACTCCGCCCCATCCCTCACTGACCCGGACAGAGCAGCCTCTGCTCATAAGAGAACTGACCCCGCCCCTCTTTATGGGCTTGGGAGAGCTGGCTTTGCCCAAAGAGGGTGGTCAGCTCAGCTACCACCCAGGCACAAATCCAGGCCTTTGGGTTGGCACTTCCCACCATCTACAGCATCTGTGACTGGAGCACATGAACCATAGCCACAGGATCGCCATGACTCGGGGCAGCGGCAGGATATCCGAGAGGAGTTTCCTTGAGGATCCAGTATTGATGGGGTACCAGAAGCTAGAGGCCTTGAACCTGACCTACAGCACATTACCCAATGAATATTTGGAAGAGAAGCTGCTTGGACAAAGGGATGTATTGCATGATATACAGCAGCTCCCAGTGCCATTGAGACAAATGAAGAGGTGATGGAGAGGTGGGAAAGACAGAGGAGCCAAGTCAAGAGCTTTTTTGTTTGTTTTTGTTTTTATTTATTAGCTGATATTCTTGTTTATATTTTTTATTTTGTTTTATTTTTATTGTTTCTTTTTGGGTTTTCCTTTGTGGGGAAGGGCAGATTGATAGGGACTGAGAGATGGGTGGGATTGGGATGCAGGATATAAAATTCCTAAAGAATCAAAAAAATTATGTTAAAAAGGTAAAATAAAAATGATTAATGTGAGTCAGAGAGATGGCTCATGAGTCAGAGTTCTCACTGCGAGTCCAGAGGACCCAAGTTGGGTTCCCAGCATCCACATGGCATGGTCACTCACAACCACCTGAACTCCAGTTCCAGGGAATGTGGCCTCCATAGGCTCCTGAACACATATGGTAGACATGAACTAACTCATGCAGGCACACACACACACACACACACACACACATTTTGGTTTTTTGAGAGAGAGTTTCTCTGTGTAATCCTTGCTGTCCTGAAACTCATTCTGTGGACCAGGCTACCCTTGAACTGAGATGTTCTCCTGCCTCTGCTTCCTGAGTGTTACAATTAAAGGAGTGCATCATACAGGACATGTGCAGATTTTTTTTTTAAAGATTTAGTTATTCATTTATGTATACAATGTTCTGCCTGCATATATGCTTACAGGCCAGATGAGGGCGCCAGACCTCATTACAGATGGTTGTGAGCCACCATGTGGTTGCTGGGAATTGAACTCAGGACCTTCAGAAGAGCAGGCAGTGCTCTTAACCCCTGAGCCATCCCTCCAGCCCTTTTTTTTTTTTGTGTTTTTTTTTTTTTTGAGAGAATCAAAATAGTGCCTGATTGTCCCTTGTCGGCTATGACAGTGAGCAGATGCTTGTAAATTCAGTCAGGGGCCGGTGAGCACAAGTCCTTGAGATGGCATACTCATGTTCCAGGTACAGCTGCCTGTAACTTCTTGTTTACACAGAACAGTAGTCTTCAGCACACTGGTGTGACTGTCCTCCTGTCCTCCTCGCAGGAGGTAGCTGGGGAAACATGTGGGACTTTCTTAGCCTCACTTCCAGGGTAGATTAGAGAAGTGGGTGGTGCTTGCTCAGCCCCACAACACTGCTTTCCTTTGGTCAGAGTTTCCAGTTGACCCCTGAATGACCTCAGGGCTACCGAATGTGCCAGTCAGTGCTGGGATGTGGGCTACTGCTTCCATATTGAGAGTTCCAGCAGCAAACCTGCCGAGTCAGATTCCATAGGATCAAGAGAAAAAAAACCAAATAAACAAAAGCCACCGCAATGTTTTGAGAGACAAGTTTGCCATAGTTTAGTGGCAGGTTGTTACCTAAAACAAAATAAACTGTGGGCCGATTAACTCAAAGCGCGTCACTTCCCAGAGTTTGCAGAAATCTTAGAGGAGATAAATTATTTTCAGGTTGGTTTACCGGATGGCTTTGCTTGATTGATAGTGAGAAATGAGACCTCACCCTTTCTCCCACTTAATCTGTGGAAAGTTTGGCTCTCAGCTCAAGCCAGGCTGGAAGTCCCCACTCACTCACCTGGTTACATCTAAGATCTAGGGTGGGACCTCTGGCTTTGGCTTCTGTCCTGTGAGCCTAGAGTAGCCTTGAGACATGTATGTGTGTACATCTGTGCACATGTGTGCATTTCTGTGTACCTGTGGTGGTGGCCTTACCATTCTGTGCAAAATCAGGGCTGTCTAAGATTTGGGATTATTATACTTGGCAGTTGTTTTATTAAGTGATTATAAGGGGAAAAGATCTAGAGCTGATGAGATGACTCAGTGAGTGAAGTTCAGAAAGTATGAGGTCGCTGGCTTCAGTTCTTTTCTCTTTGTGACTGAGTCTTACTGTGTAGCCTGAACTGGGACTCTCAGTGTAGACCAGGCTAGCCTCAAACTCATAGAGATCCACCCACCTCTGCCTTCCCAAACTTGGGATTAAAGGTGTGCACCATTGCTGGACAAGAAATGCTCTTGAAGAGGAGCTAGTGTGGAACATTCTAGTGGGTGACGTTGGCCTCAATTCCACTATGCAGCAGCAACAGCGGCCTGGGGTTTGTTCGAACCTGTATTATCATATCCCTGTGCTCATTGTCTTGTAGAATTTTCTTCAAGTCTTCAGAACTGTGTCATTGTCACCACTGGTGTGAATATGATGTTATAATTTTAATTATGCTGGCCTGCCCTATTACCTGGGTACCCTGTACCTTTAAGAGACAAGTTCCCACTCCCAATTTCACCTTTTCCACCCAGGCAAGCTGGTCTCCATTCTTTCTTCCTTTCTGTCCCTCCCCCATACTCCCTACCCTACCTTCCCATACCCTCCCAATACCTGCTAAATAAACTCTCCATACCCAAGCTCTCTCTGTATGGCATATCTGTCTGTCTCCCACCAGCCATGGTCTCCCATTCGCCTTGGGACCTGCCAGGGTCACTCACACCGTAAATCATAACATATGAAAAATAAATACTTAACAAGGCAGAAAACATCCAAAGCTCACCATTAGCAATTCATAGAAGAGATTGTGAAGCTAGAGGTCTGGGGCCTGGAATCTGTGATCTTAGCTCCTGATCTAAGATTCTGCATTCTGGCTTCTACATCACTGGGGTTGGGAATGACATTTTCTCCAGAGTTTCTCTTTCCCAGGACTTCTGGTAATGTCAAGACTCTTTGTCTGGTCCAGATTCAATCTAAATATAAAAAATTGTTTCTAAAAATTTCTAATTTTGTAGTAATGGATAAAGGACAAATTTCCTTGGAGGGGGGAACTGTTTCCTACACTGCCAGTTTAGCAGCTTGCTGTGAATTAAACTGAGAGAAAAAAGGAGACAGACTAATGGGAAATTGTAAAGATTTGCTTTTATTTTAAATTAGGTGTGTGTGTGTGTGTGTGTGTGTGTGTGAGAGAGAGTGTGTGTGAGTATGTGCACACGAGTGCTGGTGCCTGTGGAATGGGATTTCCTGGAGCTGGAATTGCAAGGGACTGTGAGCCACTCACTGTGGGTGCTGGGAATTGAACTTGGGTTCTCTGCGATTGCAGTGGGTGCTCTTAACCGCAGAAACATCTGTTCAGCCCTGAGGTATATAGACAGAAACATCTGTTCAGCCCTGAGGTATATGATTTTATTGGTGTTAGTTTTTTTGTGAGAAACCATCCTAGAGCAGTTAAAATCAAGCTGATGTCCTTTACGTGACAGGGAAAATATAGATATGTACAACCACTCCCTGTTTATGTAGTTTCAGGGTTGGAAATGAGGGCTTTGAGCACCTAGGCAAGCCCTCTGTGGTGTTTAGAATGAAAACGGTCTCAATAGGCTCATAGAAGTGCCACTATTAGCAGGTGTGGCCTTGCTGAAGTAGGTGTGGCCTTGTTAGAGGAAGTTTATCAGTGGGGGTGGGCTTTGAAGTTTCAGATACTCAAGCCAGGCCAGTCTCTCTCTCTTCCTGCTGCCTGCAGATCCAGATGTAAAATTCTCAGTTCCTTCTCCAGAACCATGTCTGCCTGCATACTGCCATACTTCCTGTCATGGTGATAATGAACTAAGGCTCTGAACTGTAAGCCAGTTCCAATGAAATGTTTTCCTTTGTAAGAGTTGCCGTGGTGTCTTTTCACAGCGAATGAAATCCTGAGACAGCCTCTGACTGAGCTACAGTACATATCCAGCCCCACCCACACTCACTGTGGCTAGGCCAAGCTTTTTCCAGGGCCTGGGTCTGGGAGGAAAGCAGTGTGCCTGTGACAGTTAGAAAGGTGACTGAAACGTAAGAAATAAGCTCCCAACCCCAGAGAGAGCTGGTATCCTCGTCCATCACCAGCAGTTGTTGGTGCTATCTTAGGTAACTTTCTGTTGCTGTGAAGAGACACCATGACCAAGGCAACTTATAAAGGAAAGTGTTTAACTGGGTGTTTGCTTACAGTTTCAGAGGGCGAGTCCATGATTATCATGGTGGAGAGCATGGTACCGGGTAGGCAGATATGGTGGTGTGGTGCTGGAGCAGGAGCTGAAAGCTTCCATCTGACATCTGATCCACAATCGGGAGGGAGGGAGGGAAGGAGGGAGAGAGAGAGGGAGGGAGGGAGAGAGCGATAAGAGTGGTAACTGGAAATGGTTTGGGCTTTTGAAACTTCAAAACCCACCCCCAGTGACACACCTCCTCCCATAAGGCTTTACCTCCTAATCCTTCCCAATCAGTTTCACCAAGCATGGACTGAGCGGTTAAACATATGAGCCTATGGGGCCATTCTCAACCAAACCACTGTAGGTACTATGTTTATGACTGGCACCCAACACTGAAAACAATTTAAAAATGACAATTATCAAACAGTGAATAAAGGAGTATTTGGGAGATACTATATAGTTTATGAAAACCAAATTCACAAGATACGGCATTTAAATCTAAATGTTCCCTACAGACTCAGCTGGTGGAGGTTGTACGCATTCCTGGATGTTGTACGTATGCCTTTGAAGGTTTTACCTGGCTGACAGTCATTTCTCTCTTGGCCATGTGGTGAATAGCCTCCAGCACATTCTCTTAGCACCATGATGCTCTGTCTAAGTGTGTGGGGCCAGGAAACCACGGCCTGGAAGGACCCGTGAGATGGTGAGCCAAAATGACCATCCTTATGCAAGCTGTTCTCTCGGGCTCTTTGTTCTGGCCCAGGAAAGAAACCAAAGCTCGAGCTCCTGCGTTTCCTCATAGCGAGGATTTAAACAGTACGGATACACAGGAGGACAAACATTTATACAAGAACCTTCCAGACTTGCAAGGAAGCAGAAAGGTCAGTCTAGTGTTAGCCCCATCAGCTGGTCCTGGCTCTTTGGTCACCTTTGCTAGCTCTGGCACTGTTTATTTAACTTTTTTTAATTTTAATTTTCACATGTATGGGTGTTTTGCCCGGCATATGTCTGTGTGCATGCATGCCTGTTACTCAAGGAGGCCAGAAGAAGGCATCAGATTTCCTGGTACTGGAGTTACAGATGGTTGTGAGTAGCTACGTGGGTGCTGGGAATCAAATCCAGGTCCTCTGAAAGAGCAGCCAGTGTTCTTAACCACTGAGCCATGTCTCCAGCCCTCTGGCACTGTTTGTGAAGCTGGAAGCAGAGGATGGGGGTGGCATCATTTGTCCTTTATAAATGTCATGGTCTGATTCATGAAAGTTTACCCAAATGTTAGGAAGTGGCCCATATATAGAAAGCCTGAAGGTGCCAGGACAAAAGATTAAAAACAAAACAAAACAAAACATTGATTTAGAAATAGAAAACCTTGTATTTTTCCAGGAAGACCATATATCTGGTTTTATGCAGCTCCTTTCATAGGAGGTGTGGCCATGTGGAAATATTTACCTGGAGGAGAACCAAAAGGAAAGCTGAGAGTTTCCCAGTCATCACTCTTGTGAGGGGAAAAAGTACAAGCTGCTTCCCAGATCCTCATCAGAGCAAAGTTCGGTACTATGCTGTAGCATTGGAGTCTTCAAAGTTGTTCCTTCTTTTTTTTAATCACCTCTTCATTAGACAGAATTTAGGACACTGAACTATTCTCATGGTCAAGTGGGAGGCTCCAGCTCTCCAGCCATGTTCTTTCCTTCTTTGACTAAACCAGGGGAGGGGATATTCCTGAGACCTTCCTTCTTGAGGCCTTAGTTGATGTGGAGGTGGGATTCCCACCGGCTATTACATGGGCTCCCTGTGAAGGGGAAACTTAGCTTTTTATGTGACTTGTTCCAAATGACTACCTACTTTTTTAGAAACCCACTTTCATATGAGTCATTATTTTATTTTTTTGTATGTGTTCATGAGTAACATATGTGTTTGTGTGTGTGTGCGGGTGTATATGTGTGTGTGCGGAGGCTGGAGGTCAGCATTGAGTGTCATCCTCATTATCGAAATGGAGTCTCTCACTGAGTCTGGAGCTCACTGATTCGGCTAGATTGGCTAGCTAGCAGGCATCAAGGATCCCCTACGTATGCCTCTCCAGTGCCAGGATTATAGGCATGTGCCGCTGTGCCTGGTTTTTTGTGGAGATATTAGGGATCCCAACTTAGGTCTTCATGCTGTATAGCAACTACTTGCTGAATGGACCGTTTTTAAATTAATGATTACTGCTGATACTGAAGCACTGATATAGGAAGGCGAGTACTTGAGAGTCTGAAGCCTCTTGAAATATTTACATACACTGTATATAAATACCTAAATATATACCTAAAAATCTTCATTCAAGGGGCTGGAGAGATAGCTCATCAGGTAAAAGTGCCTGCAGCCAGAGCTGACATCCTGACTTGAGTTTAATCTGGGGCACTCACATGGTACACAATGTAAGGAGAGAAATGACTCCCACATGCTGGTCTCTGACCTCCATACACTTGCCAAGGTATATGTGTGTCTACACACTACACACATACACCCCCCAACATGTATGCATGTGTGCGCACACACGCAAAGGCATGTACTAAATAAATATAATTTAAAAGCGTCACACAGAGGCATGCACATGAAATAAATAAAATGCAATGGAAAGAAACTCCATTCAGAAATCCACGTAGGATCTAGGGACGTAGCTCAGTTGGTAGAGGACCTGTCTAGTACTCCCATATCTGGATGTGGGAGAGACCACCTGTAACCCAGCACTCGAGAGGTAGAAGTAGGAAAATCAGGTGTTTGACATCATCTTTGGCAAAATATCAGGCTTGGCCAGCCTGAGCCACATGCGACTCTGTCTCAAAAACACAAATCCATCTGGGCAAAAGAAGACCTGCCTGAGCTTAGTTCCATGGTGCAGGGTTGGAGGAAGTGGAGCTGGAGGGCAGCATCAGCATCCTGCCCTGCCCACTGAGGCACAGAAGGGTATGAATCACCACTGACGTAGCCTTTGAGGTTTCCCAAGAATCAAAAGGCTGTATATGCTGACCTGAAATGCATGCACTTCTCTGACCAAGCGTGCTAATAGGATTCTGGTTACAGGGCGCCATCTGAGCACAGGAAGAGATCACGTGACTGGACTTACCACACTAAAGACTGCATATTTCGTGTTGGTGAAGATTGGATGAATTAGTTTATACACAAATGATGGGAATGCATATTTAGGATAATAGGTTACCATTTCATTCTTTTTTTATTTTTTAAAAATATTTATTTGTGTGTGTGTGTGTGTGTGTGTGTTTACAGATGTCTGAGAACTATGGAAGGCATTGGATGCCCTGAAGTTACAGGTGATTGCAAACTACCTGACATGGCTACTGAGAACTGAACTCAAGTTCTCTGAAAAAACAAACAAAACAAACAAACAAAAACCAGTATGTGTCCTTAAGCATGGACTCACCTCTCCAATCTAGATCTTCTTTCTTAAAAAGTTAATCATACACTTGCCATGAGATGCAGCCTTTCAATTCTTAGCTGTTTTCCAAGGAGAAATAACAATATTGATACATATTTGTACTAGAATGGTTATAGAACTTTTATTTCTACTATTTATATATTTACTTATCATCTATCTACATACATACATATCAATCATCTATCTACCTATTACCTATCATCTACCTATCTACCTACATATTTATCATCTATCTACCTACCTACCTACATATCTATCTACCTACCTATCATCTACCTTCCAGCATATCTATTATCTATCTATCTATCTATCTATCTATCTATCTATCTATCTATCTATCTATCTATCTATCTGTTTTGAGACAGGGTTTCTCTGTGTAGCCCTGACTGTCCTGGTACTCATTCACTTTGTAGACCAGGCTGACCTTGAACTCTTATAGATCTATCTGCCTCTGCCTCCTGAGTGCTGGGACTAAAGATATTCACCACACCAAGACAGCCAGGGCTGTTACACAGAGAAGCCCTGTCTCAAAATAAATAAGTAAATAAATGAAATAAATAAAAATAAAAAAATAAAAAACCAAACCCACACCAAAACAAAACAACCTGTTCTGCTACAGAGAGTTTCCAAGACAGAGGCTGAGGGTGGCACGTGGCTATAATCCCAGTTCTTGGAAGGCAGAGGTAGGCAGACCTCGGTGAGTTAAAGAATAGCTTGGTTTAGAGCAGGTTCCAGCAAGAGCTACATAATAAGACCCTTTCTCAAAACAAATATTCTTCCATGCAAAACCGCTATCTACCTGGTTATTGCTTTAAGATGAATCTCTAGATGGCAGAGCCCTTGACAAGGGGCCAGGGAGGTCTGTGGGTAAAGGAGCTTGCAGAGCAAGCCCGGTGATCTAAGTCTGATCCGGGAGTTGTGGTTTAGAGAGAACTGACTCCTGAAAGCTGTTCTCGCTGACCTGTTCATGTGCACAAATACATACCCGCAGATAAAATTAAAAAGCAAAACGAATCAAACCACGGTACCTGTTAGGAGGGAAACTACTGCCCAACAAAGCTGTGTGCTGAAGCTTCATCATACCCACACAGGCGCTTTCGTCGTGAACAGTTTCAGTCTCCCAAATAAAAATGGGCAAGAGGATGGCAAACTATCCTATCCGAGGCTAAACACCTCATAAAATGTCAACTAAACTTAGGACTCAAACACTCGTCTACTGAATTCAAAGCTCATTTTCTTTCCTTGATTCCATTATAATGCCGTCTGGTTTTTTTTTTTTTTTAAATTTTTAAAATAAATCCTCTGTGCCGGCGGTGGTGGGGAGTATAGCATGAAGTTGAGAGTCAGTGTGGAGGCGAGGAGACGTAAAAGCACAGCAAGCCTTAGGGAAAAGGATTTACAAACCCAGGAAACAGGTGAGTAGAGTGTTTTAGCCAATGAGTATTTATTAAAAGCCAGTGCACCAGGCACAGTTACCTGACAAGTACAAAGGACATAACCGATCCACTTATTAGCTTATCTGATTAAACAAAGTACATTTCATAGAAATGATTATAAAACGCGTTGCAGATAGAATGTTTTATACTTACAGATCTTACGGTACCCTAAATAATTATTAATAAAAAAATCCAACCCATGCTGTAAGTAAAGTTAGCAAACCACCACTTATTGCTTTATTGAAGGAGAAGGGCGTTGGATTACCACGCAGACACGGCGTTGAGGGAGCAACACAGACATCCTGGTTCCACACTGCCACCGTAGCCCACTACAGTCTTAAAAACAGTACTTTTCCGTAGCATAGTAAATCACGATCACAACTTTTGGCTTGAAGATTAGTTTTGGTTTCAGAGCGAATCTAATTCAGTATTTCCGTCTCCCACCTCAAGGATTCCTGACCGGAGGTAGGGGAGAATCACTCCGATTAAGTACTAGACCCGGGGAACAAAACAGCATAACACAAATGGAACATTTAATTCACTTTATCAGACATGCTTACAAAACGGAACCGAGAAACTAAAACGCACAGATGAAAGAAATATGGACATAAAAAGCGGGGAGGTGGGAAATAGAGTCAAAAACACAGGGGTTCAAAGCGAGTCTGTTCATTTGGAGATATTTAGAGCCTTGTTGGAGGCGCATGAGTAATTCTTTAAAGGACCATATTGAGTTTGTCGGTCTACGGCGTACCCCTTAGGTCTGAAGGTTGGTTGGGACGGGTGAAGGGAACGAAGAGGAGGCTGGGAAGGGCTGAAAAGCATGGAGTGCAGTGTTGACTGACGCTACAGATGTCCTCTGGAACCTTGCTCACCTTCCGAGATGGGTCTGTTTTCCTCAGGCAGCAGCAGAGACAAGGTCAACTTTTATTGCACAAAAGCAAAATCATTCCCTTTCCCCCTTTTCTGAGCTGAAGACCTCCAAGCGCGAACACAGCTGGATTCTCAGTCTCTTGCGCCTCTGGCCAGCAGGGGGCGCATACAGACTCTCTCGGGAAGCACCTTCTTCAAGGGAAAACATGAGGTATTATGTTGGCCCCAGGATCTGGTCACTCAGTCACCATTCTCCAGCAGCTTTTGTAAGTTGTTTTGTATCTTGAAACATTAAAAGAGATGCCATTGTTAGAAATTACAGTATGTATCTTAAGAGTATATTTGCTACGCCCGGGAAATGCTAGACCTTACTCTAACTAGAATAAAAAGCTATGCGGAGGTTAAATTTAAATAAAGCTCCACCCTGTGCTTTTAACTAGCGTCATGATGTTTAGCAGTTGTATTACACGTTGCTTGGCAACTGTTGCTTGGAGACTGGCTTCCAGAAAGACCAACTATGCCATGGTCTACAGTCCTCAGTTGGGAATTAAAATGCTCTCAGAAAACACAGAATAGGTGAGTTTTGAGGAACTCAGAGCAAGAGATTCTGAACAACCAATATTATGATAGGGTAGAGAACCCTGTGGATAAAAAGGAACATACTCTACGGCCTGGTATTTGTGTCCCTCCCCTCGAAAAACTCGTGCTGAAATGGAACCCCAAAGTCCTGCGCCACTGGTACTTTAAGGTGGGCTTTACTAAGAGTCGCTTTAGAGGCTTGGTAATAAGTGACAACCAAGGTTAGCAAGCTCGCCCTGTCTCACACGGGATCCCCATCAGCAGGAAGCCCTTTACTAGGTATGCCCTCCCTACTTTGAACTTCCCAACCTCGGGAACGGAAAGCTTAATAAACCCCTTCTCTTTATAAATGACCCAATTGTAGCATCCAGTGATAGCAATACAGGCCAAACCAAGATCCTGCTTGGAGGAGTCTACGATATCCTACAGGCAGGCTCGGGGTATGCCAGAAGAAAAGGCCTCTAGGATGAGGGTGAGGTACTGATGGATTCTCGCCTTGACCATGTCATCCCATACCCAGGCTGGGTCTGCATACGAAACTGAGGGAAAGGGAGGAGGAAGTCACAGGACCACGTACACCGGTAGCAAGGGACTCAAATTTATGTTCTTACTACTATATCATTCTACCATCAATACCCCTTCCGGGCCTAAGAAAATAATTACTTCTTTACCCATTAAAAAAAAACCCCAAAACCATTCCTGGGGGAGAGAGGCTGCTGGAGAGACGGTTTAGCATGTAAGAGAATTTTTTGCTCTTGCAGAGGACCCTGGTTTGGGTGCCAGCAGCCATATCAGGTGGCTTTCAACTGCCTGCAACTCCAGTTCCGGGTGATGTAATGCCCTCTTCTGCCAATGGGGCACTTGCGCACACGTATTGCGCATAAATGCATGCCGGCAAACACTTGTCCACTAAAGTAAACACAAATCTGAAAGCATTCTGAGCTGGTGAGATGGCATACATTGCATATATGAGGTGCAAATACAAACACAGAGTCAAAACACTCATACACAAAATAAATTTTTTTTTTCGAGACAGGGTTTCTCTGTGGCTTTGGAGCCTGTCCTAGAACTAGCGCTTGTAGACCAGGCTGGTCTCGAACTCACAAAGATCCACCTGTCTCTGCCTCCTGAGTGCTGGGATTAAAGGCATGCGCCACCACCGCCCGGCACAAAATAAATTTTTTAAAAAATCTAAAACATTAGGGGTGGGGAGAGATGGCTCAGCAGGTCAGATTACTGGCTGCTTTTGCAGAGGACCTGGTTTGGTTTCCAGCATTCACACAGTGGCTTACAGCTGTCTGTAGCAGCTACAGGGGATCTGGTACTCTCTTCTGTTCTCCCTAGGAACCAGGCCCACACGTGGTGCTTGCATATACACACAGATAAAATACTCATACACATAAAATAAAATAAGTCTCAGAAAGAGAGAAAGGCTGGCTGGGTGGTGGTGGTGCATGTCTTTAATCCCTACACTCGGGAGGCAGAGGCAGGTGGATCTCTGTTTGAGGCCAGCATGGTCTACAGAGTGAGTTCCAGGACAGCCAGAGTTACACAGAGAAACCCTGTCTTGAAAAAAGAAAGATAGAGAGAAAGAAAGGTAACTGAGCAAGCTAGTGGGCAGCATTTCTTCCCTCCTGGTCTCTGCTTCAGTTCCCTGGATGATGGACTGTAAACTGAAACAAGCCCATTGTGCCTCCGTCCCTCCCCACCCCCTGCCCCCTGCCCCCCGCCCCCGTCCCCTCCCCAGTTGCTACTGCTCAGTGTTTTATTATGGCAGCAGAGAAGCAAAATAGGACAGTGGACCTATATCATTTTGCCTGTGACTATCACAAAGGCCCTGTAGTAATTCTCAGGCTAGAAGCTTAGGGGCTAGTTCTGGCTATCAAGTCTGACTACCTGAGTTTGAACCCTGGAACCCACATTGACTGCCACAAATTGTCTTCTGACTCCCATGTGTGCTCTGTGGTATTGCGTGCATGCACACACGCCTGCTTGTGAGCACACACACACACACATACAAATAAACGTGGGGAAAAAAAGCAAACAATGCCAGGCAGTGGTGGCACACGCCTTTAACCCCAGAAATCAGGAGGCCAAGGCAGGCAGATCTCTGAGTTTGAGGACAGCCTGGTCTACAGAGTGAGTTTCAGAACAGCCAGGGATACACAGAGAGAGACACCGCCTTGAAAAATCGAAAAAAAAAAAAAAAGCGAAAGAAACATACCCATAAAGACAAACAAAAAAAATCACAACACAAACAAAAGAGGTAAATAAGCAACTGATAGCCAAAACTCAGCGACCAATAAATAAATATAAACAGGGGTCATGGCGATGGCTCGATGGGTTAAAAATGCAGGCAGTGCAAGTCTGTTGATCTTCAGTTCTGTTCCTGGGACCCACTAAAGAAAGAACTGACTCCCAAAAGTTGTCCAAAGTTGTCCTCTGACCCCTACACGTGTTCAGGGATCCATGCGTAACATTCCTTATACTTCCTCACATCCCATAATAATAAGCAGAAAATAGAAAGAAAATTCATAACGGGATTCAATTTCACGGTGTCAGATGAGTGGTCCGGGGCCAGCGTGGCGTGACTGAGAACGTAGGGCATCTGAGGCCAGACTTCATGGAACTCAGGAGAAGGGGAGGTTACCCTTGGGTTTCCTGTAAAGGTAAAGGGGGCGGGGACAATGAACAGAAACAGGGAGCAGAGATGCGGAATGACCATGAGGCTTAGATACGACCAATCTCTGACAGCAGAAAGGAATTGCGGTTAAAGAGGTGAGTCATTCCAAAGCCACAGAGAAACCCTGTCTCGAAAAAAACCAAAAAAAAAAAAAAAAAAAAAAAGAGCTGAGTCATGCCTCAGGCTTTCCCACAGTGCCTCTCGGTAGGCCTTTTCATTCCCGGGCTGTGGCAGGCAACAGCTCCAGCGCCTCTGGGAACATTTTGGCCCAAATCTACTTTTTACAGACTCTGCTTTGGGATACACGTGGTCTCCCTTCATTTCTAGCAGCCTCCCTAGCTGCCCAGCTGGGCGTGGTTTGAGCCGCACACAGACATGCCAACTGCGGACGGTGAACAAATCTTTTCTGTGGCGTCCTGGCAAGAGCTTGGCACAGGCGGAGGGAGAAAGGCGAGGGAAGGCGAAAGGATTCTGTGTGCTTCCGATCCAAAGGACAGCATTTACAAGTCAGAGGGAGAGAAACCGGAAAACAACAGTGTCCCCCACTCTGGAGAGCCCCAGATAAAAACCAAAGGAGTTACCAGATGGGAAAGGATGGAAATGTTTGAAAGGAGAAATAAACCCTGATCCTTGGGTGTATCTCTGGGATAGTTATGAATTATCCTCTCCTCATCTATCCTCTTACCAAATCAAATCTAAGAATGAAGCTAAGGACAGAGCTGACCCAGGGAAGATATTCTGGAGATGGAAGCATAGGCGCAGTTAATCAGAAGGCAGACGTACTTATTGTTAGGACTGAACCCACACCCTCTTGAGTGCTAAAGACCACTGAGCCAATCCCAAGCAGAGGATCCCCCACACCCCAAGACAGGATTTCTCTGTATAGCTGGGGCTATCCTAGAACTCACTTTGTAGACCAGGCTGGCTAGAACTGGCTAGAGATCCTCTTGCCTCTGCCTCCCAAGAACTAGGATTAGAGGCATGTGCCACCATACCCAGTTTTTTAAAAAAAATGATTTTATTTATTCATTATTGTATTTTATGTGCATTGGTGCTTTGTTTGCACATACATATATGTCTATGTGAAGATGTTGGATCTCCTGGAACGGGAGTTACAGACAGGTGTGAGCTGCCAAGTGGAAGCTGGGGATTGAACCCATGTCCTCTGGAAGAGCAGCCAGTTCCCTTACCTGCTGAGCTGTGTCTGCAGCCCCTAAAGCAAGCAGGAGACTTCTAACCACAACTCGGCCAGTGGTTCAAATTCTAGGCCCCCAGATAACAGCCTTCTATCCCGAGCAAGGTAATTTAAAACTTTATTTCTTATGAGCCAAGGTAGTAAGAAGAATTAAACACAATATTCACGTGAGCGGAGTCTCCACTCTGTGGCGAGTCAGGAGTCTCTAGTTGACTCCTAAATACACCCCTCCATGAACCCCAGTGCCACTGATCACTTACCAGTGGCCTGATGTCCAGCCAGGGACACAAATGATAGAGCAACCAGATCATCATTTTGTGGTGAGATTAAATTCTATTTCTTTACGGAACTAAAAATGGCCAGTGGCCATCGAAAGGAATAACCAGGCTGCTCCTGTACTCGGGAAAGATCAACTTACCTTTTCTAATTTCACTATGTTAGCTGTTAGCTCTTGGCAGAGGGCCTCCACATTTAACTGCACTTGTGATCCCAGTCCTGATGGGACTGTCTGCCTGTAAGGAAAAAGAGAAACGGCACTAAGTGCAACCATGGCAAAGAAAGGCGTGGATTGTTAAGTTTGAATAGGAAACTACAGGCTAGAGGAGAGGACCCGCGAGTGCTTCCTACAGAACGGATTCTTGGTGTTTCCCAAGAAGGACTCTAAATTTAGGACAGTTGTTATGCTAATCCGAAGAGCAAGCACTGGGAAGCCATCTTACTCAGTACTGTAGGGCTCCAGGATGGACGTCAGGGACCCCAGCCGCTCCTCCAGAGTGTTAATTCTGTGTCTCATGTAGAAGGTCGAGATGATCAGTGCACAGACACTAGAGGGGCAACAAGACATTTCCAATATGTTACTGGCCCGGAACCGATCTTTCTACTTTGGGAGCATATTCAAAGATAATCAAAGGCCTAGGAGACTTTAATAAGGTCTAAGTTGAGGGGCTGAAGAAATGGCTCAGCAGTTAAGAGCATTGGCTGCTCTTCCAGAGGACCTGAGTTCAATTCCTGGGACCCACAGGGTGGCTCACAGCCATCTGTAACTCCAGTTCCAGAGGATCCAATGCCTTCTGGCCTCTATGGGTCCCAGGTGTGCATGTGGTATACAGACATGCGTGCAGGCAAAACATTCAAATGAAATAAAAAATAGGAAAGTAATAATAAAAAGAAAACAAAAGAAGGAAAATGAAAAGTTTATTATAAAACTTCGCAGCAAGGGTACTTAAAATCCTGGCACCCATGTCTTCAAAGAGCGGGGATGGGAGGGTGGGGGGGGATGGGGAGGCCATTCTTAATACGATTGCTCAAGGCCAGACCCCAGCTGGATGGCTAAGCCGAAGCTCCCATCCTTTTTAGGACTCTCTTCCTCTGGTCCAGGAGCTGGAGCAGAGAGCAGCAAACTCTGTTTCCTGGAGAGTCACAAATTCCTTGCTTTAATGGGGACCAGATGAACATATCTATCCCCCTCCGGTGTGAGAGACACCCTAGACCTGACCTGGCTCTTCTCAGAAAAGCAATTGGTTGGAGATTGGAAGCTGATGAAAAGCTAAAAAATGTCTGGGTCTAAGTTGTCAGTAAAATCTTGAAAATATTTTGGCTTCAGTTCAGAAGAAGTTGAACACACAGAAAAATAAACAAGCAGAACAAAGATGCTTCCGGAGTTACCGACTGTTGCTCAGTCCTTGGTTCCGTGGCTGATTCAGCACATGGATTCTGAAAAGCTAACCTAAGCCTGGGGGCGCGGGGGGGGCATAAAAAAAACATCTGAGAAGGAAACGGAAATTGCCAAGAAAAATATGTGGGTTGTGTCAGCACCAGTGGGATTTACAATGACTCTTGGCAATGTGAAGAGATTATTCAGGGCTGGAGAGATGGCTCAGAGGTTAAGAGTACTGACTGCTCTTCCAGAGGTCCTGAGTTCAATTCCCAGCAACCACATGGTGGCTCACAACCACCTATAATGAGATCTGGTGCCCTCTTCTGGCATATGGACAGGATACTGTATAAATAAATAAATTAAAAAAAAATGTTAAAAAAAAAAAAGAGATTATTCATCGGCAAAACAGGATCATTTGCATAAACCACTGAGAGGAAACACATCTACTTACATAACTGCATAGAATATAAGAACATGGCGGAGAGTTGGGCATCTCTGAGACTTGGCGCTATGCACAATACCGATAGCTTCTGACGGGCCTGTTGAGGGGAAACCAAACCAGCAACAACTTAGCACCCCAGTGTAGTTCTTTCACTTAGCAGTATTTCAACAGGGAAGAGGCACTTGAGATAGGTTCATTCCCAGAGGGAAAGGAAGTATTAGTGGAAGCTTCCTCCTTGGTATTTTAACCAGTAGGTTCATTTTTTTTCAAGTCATTTTACCTAATTATATATATTTGATAGGCTTCTTTCTGCCAAGTATTGTATTGGGTGGGGGTCAATGTTACAATGTAACACTATTATTATTAATTATTATTATTATAGTTAATAAGTAAGAAACAAGTCAGTAACGAGTTTTACCACCAACTTTTTTGGCTCATAATCTTCAAGTATTGAGAACAATGCGGCAACTTTCACTGTGACCCCTGGTAAAGTCCAGAACCAGGAACTAACTAATTATTGAATTAGTAAGTAGGATTTGACATGCAGAGACCAAAGGGAGGAAGGAAGGGAGGGACCCAAGGAGGCAACCACGGTGTGAAACACTGGGGCTCTTTACTTGCTACCAACAGAAATCGCTTTCCCACCCAAACCCTGCTCCTCACCATGCGCAGGCAGGCTCTTGGCCTTCCCATCTGGCGCTCTGTTCCCGTGGGCATCTGTCCGAGGTGGTTTGGTTTCTCCCTTGGTGACATTCAGAACTGTCTGGGACTCGGTCACGTGGAAGTCTGTCAAGAAAATGAAAGCGAGGTCAATTTGCTCCCCCGTATACTTAAAAATCCTGGGATCAGCTACAAACCCGTGATTCCTTTATCTACACGACAGCCATGTTGTGAAGCTCTCATGAGGGGGATGTGGGGCCTGGAGACTGAAACACAGAGTTCACCAGGAAATAAAATGATACAGAGTCACTGGGTCAGCATCACAGGTACAAAGTGTACACTAGTCTCCTATTTATTATTGCTCCTGACATAGGTGAGAAACCTCACGCTGACCTCTGTCAGCCACCCTAGCTTATCAGCATAAGAGATGTTTGTCAAATATGGACAAAGGAGATGGATTTTGCCACAGAGGCAACTGTCTTCCTTAGGATCCCTCTCCCCAGATTTGCTTTGCAACCGTTAACTGGGAAGAGAAGGTGGGCCTTGTTTTGTGTTTTGAAGAGGGCGAGGGGAGGGTGTTTTGTGGGGCAGGAACTTGAATCGGGACAGTTTCTCCAGACCTCGGGAGTTCTCGGACTCTGGAGTCTGAGAGCCGGAGCTGCTGTATCCTTCCATGTCTTGTCTTCGTTGTCGAACCACTCCGTCCAGGTCTGAGAATTCATCATTGAAATCCTGAGGGGAGACAGCGAAGTGAGGAGACAGGCAGGCCTTTGTAAGCTCCAGCCGCCTGGCTTCAGCCTGACCCGTGAAGTATGGAAATGAAGCATGGGTTACCACACCCACTAGGATTTTCCTAACCTGGGAGTGTCTAGTTACAGAAATCGAGACTCTTCCGCATGGTTAGAATTCTATTAACAAACAGAACATGGTTGGCTAGAAACAAATAATCTAGAGAAAGCGCTGGAGGGCTGGCGAGAGATGAGAACCTCAGGAGCCCCGAGCCCCGAAAAATCTGACTGCCGCAGACAGCGTGAGAGAAGAGTGGACAGACAGCTTAAACCCATTCAAATATGTAGACAAATGTATTGCAAATTATAATTTAAAAAAATGACAGTGGGCACAGGAAAGGAAAAAAAAAACACTGCAAATCAGACTGGGAAAAGAGGCTGCAAGCTTTAAATTAGATCCGGTTAGGGTCGGCTATGGTCCAGAGGACAGGAAGTGGATGGTCCAGAGGACAGGAAGTGGACAGCGAGAAACGGTCACCGAGCAGAGGTGGTTTCATTTGCATTCCACTGGCTTCCCTGAAGTGTTTAAGACTAAGGAGACACATGGTGTTCCCAGCTGGCCCTGGCAAAGGCAGAATTAGGCTGAGCTCTTAACAGTTTAGCTGCCAACTGAGGAAATACTCATCTGGTAAGCAAATGAGCATCTTTTGTGTTTGAGTTTGCTGTCTTTGGGTCATCTCAACATTCATTACATTCCTTACAATGATGTATAAGGGAAAGAAAGTTGAAAATTTGATTGATTGTTTTATATACTTAATTTAGCTTTCCAGGTTCTCCAACTATATGAGGCTGGTCTCAAAGTCTCAATGTAGACTGAGAATGACCTTTAACCTTGGATCCTCCTGCCTCAGCCTCTACAGGTATGAGCCACCATGTCTGCTGTGTTTGGTACTGGGGACAGAAGCCATGGCTTTGTGCTACAGTGCAGTTTGAAAAGTGAAGAACCCGAGTCTCTTCAACTTAATGATGCAGGCTCATTGTGCATGGGGCAGCGTGCAAAACACTGGGCACACAGGGATCCAGTGACTCTCCCCACCCATGTGGTGATTGAAAGAAGTGGCTCAGACTGGAAAGAACTCGCCTGAGGATAGACCCCAGGTGGGTGGGCTCAGGTTGGAAATCACATTTGCTGAATTCTAAGGCATCTTGTGTGTACTTTGTACTGCCCAGGGCTGTGGATCCTAAGCATGACTTAGAGGATGGAAATCCCCTCTAACTTGAGAAGCCTCAGGAAATGTAGTCATGTGACACATAGCCTTTGGTGTTTGTTTTTGTCCTAATGATTTTAAGTTCCATCTGTGCGTATCAGCACTCAATTCCTTTTTACAAGGGGTAATACTCCACTGTCTACTGTATTAAAGACATTCCATTAATTAGTTAAAGGACATCAGGGTTTTATCCTACTTTGGGGCTATTATGAAAAATACTACTATAAACATTCCTTTTTGCTTTTGAGACAAGGTTTTGCTATGTATTTCTAGCATGGCCTGTGTAGCCTGGTCTGGCCTAAAACTCACAGCAATTCTCTTGTTTTAGCTCTCCAAGTACTGGGATTACAGGTGTAGGCCACCACACTAAGATAAACTTTCTTGTTTAATTTTTTATGTGAACATGTTTTAATTACTAGCTTTCCAAAATGCAAAAGAAGATTCATGGATGTTGAAACTATGGATTTTTTATTTTTATTTTTACTTTTTAAAGATAGGGTTTCTCTGTGTAGCCCTGGCCGGAACACACTCTGTAGACCAAGCTGGCCTCAAACTCGGAGATCCACCTGCCTCTGCTTCCTAAATGGTGGAATTAAAGGAGTGTGCCACCACCGCCTAGCTGAAACTACGGGTTTGTATTGCTTGACTCAAGGCAAACATTTATCAATAATCAGTGTGGGGGTCAATGGTTTATATGATTTTGTTAGACCTCTCTTGGAAAAACAAAATTCTATTACTGATCAGTATCGCATGCAAACGGAAGATACCACTGGAGGTTTCACTGTGGTCTAGAAAGTCCAAGAGAACCCTAAAAGCTCTACCTGCCATCTGAGCATAACAGCTTTGCCTGGTCATTTCTGATTTTGCCTCATTTTTCCCAAGTTGAAATCTCTGAAGGCAAGAACTAATCTAATTTTCCCTGGTTTCTGATAGTGTACACAGTATAGTACTCTGAACGGACCTTTGTGAGCTGAGCCTGCCTCAGAGAGATGTGACTGGAACGCGGCTTAGTGGAGAGTGCTTGGCGAGTATGCATGAGACCCTGGGTTTGACTCCCAGCACCACACACAACAAAGCCGATAAGCAAACGAAGCAAGATCTTATGTACCTCCAGTCTCACGACAACATTTCCTCTCAGTATAGAACAACCTGTAGATTACTAGGAAAAAGTTAATGGCCTCCTCTGGTTCTTCTGGTTCCGGGAAGACAAGCTGTGCTCTGCAGCTGTCCCTAACTACACTGGTCAGGAGTTCTTCCAAGCCCTGACTGTGGTGTGAGCACAGGGTAGCTGGGGTTCCATCCTTGGCTCATGCATTTAGATCACTCTCAGGATAGCTTACCAGAGGCAGAGACGAAGGGCGAACTGTCTCGAAACTATTTCCAACAGAAGATGGGTTGGGGCTGTTACCGACACTGGTGTTCTGAAATCATAGGAACAAAATGAAAACCCATATCAACTAGAGACGTTAAGAAATAGTGAAGAAAGAAGGCGTAGAGTTCTGACGTCACACGTACCTCCAAATGTCCACACACAGATTTGAGCAGTTTGTATGTTGAATCTCTGGAGAGCAGGGAAACGAATATGTACTGGAAAATGAAGTGCAGTCAAGAGTTTAGAGTTCAAAACATACTTGTCATGTAGGTTTTGTGTTTTCTTATATAAATTTTAAAATTACATTTAGTGTGTATGCATGTGTGCGCACACACTCACACATGTGCCATGGTGTCCCTGTGGAACTCAGAGGAAAACTCTTTTCACCATGTGGTCTTAAGGATTTGTGGTACAGACATGCCTTCACCAGCCAAGCCATCTTTTTGGTCCTTAGCTTTTATATTTTCAAACAACAAAGATCTTCACTTTTAAGTATAACCTTGTTTTTTTCACCTGAACATTCAACTTTTTTTTTTTCTTGAACAAAACAAGTACATTCCCCCATGTGTCTTTTTCTTTTTTCTTTTGAGGCATGGTCTCATGTGACCCAGGTTGGCATTAAATTAGCTATGTAGCTAAAAGATGATCTTGAACTCTTGATAGTTCTGCCTCCACCCCTTCCAAGTGCAGAGATCACAGGTGGCTACCACCATTCCGGTCTATGTGATGCTGGGGATTGAACCCAGGGCTGCATGCTGCTGGACAAGTGCTCTCCCAACGGAGCCACACCTCCAGCTCCTTATATCCCACTTATTACAGTATAAAACCCCAAAACTCAATTTAAGCAAAAATTAAAAAAATAGAGCAAAATGAAGACTCCCAAAGGATGTCATGGGTGCCCTCTAAAAGCAGAGATGGGGAGGGCAGGGCACTAAGGCAAGGCTGGTGATACAGGCTGGGTCCTCCAAAGCCCCCTCCGCCCTAGAGCATTTTGTTTCTGAAGGTATTTTGTGCATCCTGGAGGGAGGCCTGCTTTCTCTGCTCTGACCTAGATTTCTGGAGCAAACATCCCAGCAGCTCTAACAGGGCTGCTCTTGTTCACTGTGAATGCCAGGTTCTTCCTTGAACTCATATGGAGATCCACCCCTGACCCCAATGCTGGTGAGTTACGGGGAAAAAAATAAAAATCAAAGCTAGCCAAATATGTTGGAAGCAAACGAAACTCGGAAAGACTTCATGTCTGTGTACATGGTACATCTACAAGATTTGAAAAGCTGTGACTTTCTCCATGGGTGTGTCATGGAGTCTTTTTAGACTGAGTTTGACCGATCCTTCTCACTGGTCACAGAGAGAATGATGCAATCACCGTCAGCATCATTGCATTCCAGAGTAAGGGCGCTGTGGGCTCTGGCTGGACAGATCTAGGTCCAGAGTCTATCTCTGATACTACTGATACAATTAGAGTTAACAATGGGAAACCGCTCAAACACGCTTTCCAGATGGGGTGCGTACAAATAAATCAGGAAACAGAGAAATCCCTTAATGTATACCTACCTGGCAAAGAGTAAGTGCTTGGTAGCCATTTGTATTTTAAAAAAGGTAGGTTAATTTGTTTTATAGTTTATCAGAATCTATCTATCTAATCTATTTATTTTTTATTACTTTATTAATACTAGGAATCAAAATTTCCACCTCCTCCCCTCCACCCGCTCCGTCATCTATTTCTAACATCTGCCTATCTTACTACATAATCCAGTCTGGCCTCCAAGTACAGAGATCACAGACGTGCGCACTTGGCCAGAATAGCTGTTATTTTCTTCTTTTCTCACTCATACTCAGTTATCCAGTACAGAAGTTCAAACACAGAAATAAGAGGTGGACAAATGTCTAAATGGGAATGTTTCTGGCTGTGCATGTTCAGGGCAGCCTAGTTTAGGAGTTAGTCCAGCACCTTGGTACGTAAGAGAGGCTGTGTGTGTGTGTGAGCATGTGTGTGTGTGTATGAGCATGTGTGTGAGCATGTGCGTGAGCATGTGTGTGTGCATATGAGCATGTGTGTGAGCGTGTATATGTGTGAGCATGTGTGTGTGAGCACGTGTGTGTGCATATGAGCATGTGTGTGTGAGTATATGTGTATATGAGCATGTGTGTGAGCATGTGTATGTATGAGCATGTGAGTGCATGTGTGAGCATGTGTGTGTGTATGAGCATGTGTGTGAGCATGTGTGTGTATGTGTGAGCATGTGTGTGTGTATGTGTGAGCATGTGTATGTATGAGCATGTGTGTGCATATGAGCATGTGTGTGAGCATGTGTGTGTGTGTGAGCATGTAATGTGTGAGTATGAGCATGTTGTGGTGCACATCCAGAAGATAATGTGCTGGACTCAGTTCTCTCCCATCACCTGGGTCCTGGGGATAGAACTCAGATCTTTAGGCTTGCTGGCATGCCTGGCATTAGAAAAAACTCTCAAGGGCTGGAGAGATGGCTCAGAGGTTAAGAGCATTGCCTGCTCTTCCAAAGGTCCTGAGTTCAATTCCCGGCAACCACATGGTGGCTCACAACCATCTGTAATGAGGTCTGGGGCCCTCTTCTGGCCTGCATACATACACACAGACAGAATATTGTATACTTAATAAATAAATATTTAAAAAAAAGAAAGAAAAAACTCTCAAATTAATTAATTTAGTGTGTGTGTGTGAGTGCACGCACATGTGTGCTTGAGCTTATGTGTGTATGTGCCTGTCACCTGTGAGACTGGGGGCCAAACTTAGGCTGTCAGGCTTTGTCAGTTCCTTTAGTTGCTGAGCTGCCGCATTAGCCCAGGTTTATCTCTCTCTTGTTTGTTTTTCTTTTTAACACAAGGCCTTCCTCTGTAGCCCTGGCTGTCCTGGAACTCGCTATTTAGACCATGCTAACTTGGAACTCGCAGAGATCCATCTGCCTTTGCTTCTCAAGTGCCAGGATGAAAAGCATGGACCACCACACCAAGTCCAAGCTTTTATTTCCTTTCCCCCTTTAAACTGAGCTTTAATCTATTATTATTATTAGAAGCATGTATCATGTGTGTATGATACATGCGTGAACATACGCATACTACAGTGTACACATGTAGAGGTCTCTTTCCATCTTGGGATCTGGGACTGAATGCTAGTTGTTAGGCTTGCACAGTGCACTCTTACCCACTAAGCCATCTTGCCAGGCTCCTGCGTCTGTTTTTAAAGACTAAATCTTTTCTTGGTGTCAACTGGATGGTGACAAAAACTCTGTTAGCACACAGTAGGTTCCATGCATCCCATATACTTTTCAGAGTTGTCCTAGGCACAATGCATTGTTTAATGTTTGTCTACTCTGCAGTTCCTGAAATTCTCTATTGAAACGCATTAAATTATAACAGCGAAGAAGAAAACAACAACAGACCAAGCAAAGGTGGTCCCGCGCTGCTGTACTCACCCTGTCTGTGACTGTCGCGATGATCAGGGCGTTTGGCACCAGAAGGGCAGTTTTGGTTTTCTTTATCAGGGTGACTGAGAAGGCTGGGATAGAGATCTGAAACAGAACCATCCAGTCAACGCCAGCTCAGACCTGACATAGAGCGTTTCAGATCTACACCTGGCTAAAGACACCAGCAGCAGGCTTCAGGAAGAAGAATAAAGCTGGGCGCATTGGGGACATCACTGAGCTGTTCGGACTGGGGTTTCTAAAGCCACAGGGCACGGCTGGTAAGTTCTAGACATGGTAACAGAACACAGCATCTACCCTGATGTCCATGTAGCAGAGCTCAAGGCTGCATGGAGGCCTAGTGCTTATGGGATCTGCTCTGGACTCAGTTTCGGGGTTGAACACATGTGGGTGGGAAAACATGCTGGACAGAAAGTCTTGAACATGAATTTAGTCTGTTACTACTTACATGACCTGCTCAGCCTGACACGCCATCCATGTAAAGCTTCTGCCTCCTGATTTACAAGTACCAAGAGCTTTTTATAATACTCAGAAGGTTTTTTTCTGAATTAAATAAGATAAGGTGTGGAGGACATTCAGTGCTGAACAAAAACTTTTTCCAGGTTCCTCATTTATCTCACGGAATCAAAATGCACATCATGTTCATTTCTGGCTCGAATCCGAAGTAACAACAATTCCTAGTGACCAGGTGAGACTGCCATTTAACTATGCCAATCAGGTGAGGCTTAGATATCAGATCATAAAATCTGGAGGCATACATGGCTCATTCAAGGTCCTGCACATCAGACCTTATGAACGGTGGAATCTGAACTGATCTGATCCAAAATGGTCACATCCTCCCATACGATATAAAAATACATGAGATGTCACAGAGAACAGTGACCACCATTGTTTTGTTTAGTTGCAAATGAAAATGATCATATTACTGTGAACCCTCAAGGAGTCTCATAAGCAGGTATGATTTTACAAAAAAAATGATTTGACTTGATGCTTAGGTGCACATGTCTAGTTGAACGTGTATTTTACAAAAAAATGTCACACATTCTGAAAGAGGTCACTGGGTCAGTGTGGGGGAGGAGGGCCTTGTGCTGGTTCTGTTAGTTTGAAGGAATAAAAACAAACTCTTAGTTTTGAATATCTGCATTTACACTTGTGTCTCTGAGATGGGTTATCCTCTGCTCCGAGGCATTCTGGGAAGGAAGACAGAAGAACGAGGGACCAAGCCCACTTAGACGTTTTTCTAAAAGCTATTTTATTTTCAAGATTTCTACCCACAAACATTCTTTTTTTTATGGTTTATTTAACTTTTATTTCATGTGTATTGGTGTGAAGTGTCAGATCCTCTGGAACTGGATCTTCAGACAGTTGTGAGCTGCCATGTGGTTGCTGGGGATTGAACCCGGGTCCTCTGGAAGAGCAATTAGTGCTCTTAACCACTGAGCCATCTCTCCAGCCCCCCCACAAACATTCTTAAGGGCAGGGGATAACTCTGGAGAATTAGAACTTGAGATCTGCTAAGATGATTATGGTATCAGAATGAGTCCAGTTTGGTTTCCAAGCAAGTGACACATGCACACAGTGACAAGGGCTGTAGGTTCAGGCTTCTCTGAGGCAGAAGAGAGCCAGAAGGTAGCTTAATCATCTGTCCCATGACTATAAAATCATAGCCAAATCACTTGTGAAATGAAGACTAAGTGGGCTTCCAATGAGATAAGGTGGAACGTGACACACGCCTGTTAATTTGACCACCAAATTTGACTGAAAACACTGTACCAGTAACACGTGTTTCAGAGTAGGTGTTTAGAAAGGTCCCTTCTGTGAGCAAACTGGAAGCCTTTAATCTTATTAGATCATATTGGATGGAGGTCTGTTGACCCCTGAGGGAATTCTGCAAGACCTCAAAAGCCCAAACCTCTTTGACACCATCTTTGGGGTGGGAAGAAACAGACAAACCTGGTCCTTGTTTTCATTCTGCCCCCACTCTGAAGATTAGACATAGCTCATACAGAAGAAGCCCAAGTGTGTCCATGTATTAAACCACCCGGGACACTCCTTTCAGCTTCTTTTTGTCATTAAAGTAGAAACAGAACTTTCTTTTTTTGTTTTTTGTTTTTTTTTTGTTTTTTGAGACAGGGTTTCTCTGTGGCTTTGGAGCCTGTCCTGGAACTAGCTCTTGTAGACCAGGCTGGTCTCGAACTCACAAAGATCCGCCTGTCTCTGCCTCCCGAGAGCTGGGATTAAAGGCGTGCGCCACCACCGCCCGGCTGAAGCAGAACTTTCAAACCACTGCTAGATCACGTAAGCTTGAAGCTCACTCACTGCCTTTGAGAACTGATATGTTATTGAAAAAGAAAAAAACCTTTGTTCAGAATCCAGTCTTCAGTTCCTGCGACTCTGCTTAGAGAGATACAGGCTCACTCTGTATTCAGACCCATGTTTATCCCACTGAGAAGCAGGACGGGATCCCCTGCAGACTCCATGTCCAAATCCTTATAATACTATTTTGTGTTGTATTAATTCAGAGAATGCTTCAACTCAAAATATGCCTAAGAATAACATACAATAAGCATATATAAAAAAGCAACAGGAAGTATGCTGCCCTCTAGAGCTAACATCAGCACAATAGAGAACATCTGTCATATTTGTCGAGTGGTCCTTACAGGATTACCAGGGGCTATAGGGAGGATGTTTAGACATCGTCTATTCATTTCAAAGAGTTCATGGCTACTTCATGGGTATGAAATGGCTTATTTATAATCTCGAGGCACAGTAAGTGAAAACTCGCTGAGGTCATACAAAGCAGGAAGGGGACCTCTGACCTCTAGCTGCCTGGAACTGTGCTACAAAGCCAGAGTTCACAGACACGGAAGGCCTTTTCCTTCTCTGTGGGACAGTTTTAGAAAGCTGTGCCCTGGGAAACTCATTTCTTCATCATGGAGGCTTCTCAAGCTCTGGCTGTCCGACCAGTATCTCAGCTCAAATTTGTGTTTAACAGAGAATTCAAGGCAGCCACACCAGAGCATATTTGAGGTCATGGGACTCTGACTTGCTCAGACAAAGGCTTGTACACTCGAGTTCCAGGGTCCCTTGTGCTGGCAAGAGTCAAGACACTAATTTACAAACCTGTTGATCTAGTAACTGCTATGATTATAGCAAAAATGGTTAAGTTTTAAAAGGTTTTTTTCTTCCCCTCTGGGGTGGGGTAGTTGTTTGAGGCAGGGTCATATACAGTAGGTTAGGCTTCCCTGGAACTCACTTATTATAGCCCAGACTGCTGTCAAACTCCCAGAAGCCCTCCTGCTAAGATTACAGGGCTAGGCCACCACACCCAGCTACATGGTTTGGTTTTGAACGAATGCTTTCCCCAGAAATGCACAGAAACAACTTTAGTGTCTCTGATGACATGTGGGTAATAGGGATTCAGGGCAAAGGGTGGGAGAAGCACTCGCGGAAGGAAGGATCATCTGGGGTCATTTAGAGCCGTCAAATTGAGAAGCACAACAAAGGAAATGGGGTATAAAGTCAGACTCATGAGGGAGATATCAAAATATAGCTAAATTTAAAGTAATTTCTATTTGCAACATGTAGTGAACACTGTGTTACCCTTGTCTTCTAGAGCCACCGACCTTAGTGTCTTTTCCGAAGACTTTGGAATGGAAACAAATCCAGTTCTCCGACACGAAGAGCTTGCCTTGGTACAGGATTTCTTTCTGGAGAGCACAGGTAAAGCCTAAGGACAGACAGGTGGAACAGCACCGTTTAGAATCTCACAGATCTACTATTGCTTCCAGGAGGTCTAGCTCAAACAACAGTTTGTCTGTATTTTGGTGATGAAATAGTCACTCACACTCCAAAGTTTTATTGCTAACTTCTTCAGGACCAACACATCCACTGAATGAAACTTCAAAATGGCCTGCCTTGTTTGGCTATTGCCTTCCTTCAGATGATCCAACCAAAAAACTTTCTGGAGAGAGCTCGGCAAGACCAGAGATGTTCCTGTCTACCATCTTTGTGACCCTGACTGAGCATCCCCAAAACCTTCAGGTCCGCCGCTGTAACTTTCAAGTATGTGCCCTGTGAATTTGGGTTGAAGCATGCCCAGAAGTGTGTTCGCCATCTTTCCTTCTTGAACTGTGACCTTAAAATGAGCATGCTCAGAAGTATGCTCACCCCCAAAGTGATTTCCTGCTTGTATAGTTTCCCAGATGAAAACTTTTAGGCTTCCTTTCTTTGAGGAGGACACTGCCTTGGGAATAACTCCTATGTTCTTTATGCACTGCAGGTAATAGATTGCTCCCCATTTTTTAATTTCTTGCTGTCCATTTCCATACTTATAATATGTGAGCAACACATTTGGCTACACTATCACTTCTTTTATGAGTTTTTTTTTTTCTTTAAAGATAAGGTGTTGCTGTGGGGTCCAGGCTAGCCTGGAGTTCAGCATTTAGACTTGGTTGACCTCAAACTTGAGAACCTGCTGTAGTCTTGAGTGCTGGGTGGGACTCAGGAGTGCCTAGCTCCTGAGTCATCTTTAGCATAATAAGGTTGCGGTGACTAGAATGTGCTTTTCAATTTGAAATGTTAGAGACATCCTAAGAGCAGAAATGGGAAGAGGGCAAGTCTCCCTCTAGAAGCCAAGAATGATGTTTGAGAAGCCTCTTCTGTCTGCAATAGTGTGTCACCTGCATGCTAAGATAAGCACTCCTGGCCAAAATCCTAATGACTCACCGATTAAATATATGGTCTTACCAGGGAAAGAGCACATGACCACACCTTCTGCCAGCAGCTCATGGCAGGAACCTAGTCTTGACTCAACAAGTATACGCCAAAAGAGGCTAGAGTTAAATTGTGGGTCCTGGGATGAGCCATATGCTAACCAGGTATGCACGGGTGTGCTTAGGTGTACTCACTCTGCTCGGCACCCACCACACAGGCACGGCTGCTTCTGTAGACCAGGGACAATGCTTCCTGTTAGGCTTCTGTGGCAGTTGTTCCTGCCCCAGGCTTACTATCCCAAATCTCAGGATGCCTCAGTCACAGACATTTCAGCATACATAGAAATTGGCAAGGATATCACTGTGGAACCTGCCTGGATGAGTCTGTATCACGAAAGCAGGTGGTTCCTTCGGTCTCATGTTCCAGGCTGTTAGTGAAAGGTGTGTGCAGCTGACACTCCCATCAGGACATGGCCTATACCTTTCAGAAACTTATTTCTTGGCGACTGAGTCCCTGAAATGTGTTTTCCTTCTTCCTAAACTGTTTTGCCAACTCAAAAATCACTTTTCAAAATATGATTTTTATTTTAAGTGTATGCATGTATTATCTGCACGTATATCTGTGAACCATGTTCATGCCTAGTGCCCTTGGAGGCCAGAAGAGGGCACTGATGGCCTGGGACTGGAATTACAGATGGTTGGGAGCTGCCATGTGGGGCTAGGAACTGAACCCAAGTCCTTTGGAACTGTTGAGCCATGTCTTTGGCTCCCTTAGACAGATGCTAAAGATGTAACTTAAGCCAGTAACAGGCGGGACTTACTTTGCCTCAGTGGCTCTTCAGTTGGGACATCAAGGAATAACTTGTGAAAGTGCATGTTCGCCTTGTACTGCAGGAGAGGACAAAACACAGCATCAACACCATCACACATCTTAGCCTTAGTTTAACTGACCGATTTTCCAGTTCAATCCTTGAGACATAGGGGACACGGGATCACATAAGTTCATGTTCTAATGATTAACCCCCTGCTGGGTGGCCAGTTTAGCACCAGAGCAGGGCAAAGGTACTCCTGATAAGACAGGAGATAGCAATCTAAGGACTTTACCAGGGAAGGTGCTAGAGACATATACACACCCAAGTGCCTTGGGGAAAGTTCATGACCTAGAAGCTCTGCACTCAAATCATCCTGAACTTGAAGTCTTTGCCTCCACTTCTGCCTTGGTGTGTGGTCATGCCCTCATCATTTAGCTCCCCTGGGCCTCAGTTTCTTTTTTCTGTGACTGACATCAAAAGAATTCGCTGCCAGAGAAAGACACTGACATGGAGTAACACACTGGGAGAGCCCACCACTCGGGACAATATGTGGCCGCTAGTACTATGTGGTCAGAGGCAGACAAGCAGAAGATGACACTCCAGGGCAGTACAAGGCCCTAGAGTCTGAAGCACTACAAATGGCCTCCTTGCAAATTGCACCTGTCTCCACAACTGTGGCGCTAACACACGGCCAGAAACTCATAGCTAGCGAAATGTTTACCGCAAGCATCATCTGTGTCCTAACCTAAGTAGGTGACACCCCCACTCCAGGCTTACGACATTGTGAATGAGATACTGAGGAACACGGCCACACAGTGACCGAGAGACATATTCAGGTCCTTTAGTGACAGGTTGCTCTATTTCTAGAATGCTCCTGAGAAAATATGTGATAAGATAAGGGTTCTTAACCTTTCTAATGTGCCCCATCTTTGATATAGTTCCTCATATGGTCACACCTACCATAAAATTATTTCATTGCTGCTTTATAACTGTAATTTTGATCCTGTTATGAATGATAATATAAATATATGCTATGCAGGATATCTGACGTGTGACCCCCCCGTGAAAGGGTCCTTCAACCACCATAGGCTGAGAACACTGTGGAAAGAACTCCGGCAAGCAGGTCCTTGATGCTACCTGAACCACCTCTGCAAAACCAGACCGTCTACCGGCATATAGAACACTCTAGATTAGGTCATTAAGAAGGCAGATGGCCCTGACATGTCAGCTGTTTAACACATGAACATCTTATGTAAAGCATACTAGTGCATTCTGCCTCCCATGTGTTCATTTTGCATCAGAGTTCTGGGCTTTCCTCCGATGAGGATCCCCATTCAGGCTCTCCATCCTAGGAGCCTGTATTGAAAGCTGTATGTCCTATACGGTAGGGGCTTCACAGTTTTTCTTCTTAATGGTTGCAGACAGCACTGACTGCACACCTAATTTCAAATATCCCAGAAGAGTTGTACATGTTGACGTGCACCCGTAATGTGGGTTATTAGGGAATCTAAGGCAGCAGGAGGAGGATCCCATGTTTAAGGTCAGCCTGGGCTATATTGGGCAGACATGTCTCAAAAAGAAAAAATAAAGGTTGGAGATATTCTATTATAACAGCTGGGAGACTAAAACAAGAGGATTGTCATGAGTTCAAGGAAAGCCCAGGCAGCAGAGTATTGTTTGGTGAGGAGTGGAGGAGAAAGAAAGGAAGAGAGGAAAAAAATCAATATAGCAAATAAACATAATCTGACTGTTGACTGGCGCCCATGGGGGATGGCAAAAACCGACCCTTTAAAATGACACATCCTCGTAGGGCAGCTGTAGAAATAACAAATACTTAAGTTTCATGTCTGTGTCAATGATTCTGTTTAGTTCTTAGGAGGTACATATGCATGCATTTAGGGGAGATGCGGGAAACTGGGGTCAGGGGTCTCGCTCAGTAGTGGAGTGTGTTCTTGGTACACAGGATTTGGGTTCAACTCCCAGAATCCAAACCCCAAATAAAAGTCCAACTCCCCCAAGCTGGCCCCAGTAAAGGTGGACTCTGTCACTTCTCTGGGTGAATTTAGCAGAGCTGTGAGCCTTGTGTTCATAGGTCTTGCTTCTCTGTGTGGTGGGTACCCGATGAGACTGTCTCATCATAAGGGTGTGGATGCGGCATCCCCCGTTCTGTGAGATGTCAGACCATGGACATCTCACATTATCCGTGAGATGCCAACACTTGATGGTCAGGCTCCTGACGGTCCCACAGTCTTGTACACTCCTCTCCGTGTGTGTGCCGATGGGTCAGCTGTGGAATCAAGTAGCCGGACGAGCAACGTCCATCTGTCCTTCACATTCTCTAAACCCCGTGCCTACTCTGGCCTTGGTTAGTAGGACACTGCACTTATCCAGTCTTGCTCTTCATTGGCTCCGAGGGCTACGGTGCCCTCAGAGCTAACACATGCAGTCCCTCATTACCTGGCTGGAAGACGAAGACTTTTTCCTTTCAGTCTTAGGGTCAGTCTTGCTCTCGGCTTTACACTCATTCTTTTCTCCCGTCAAAGAGGAACCATCAAAACTGGATTTTGACCTGAGGAAATAAAACCCACGCAGATTACACAAGGAATTGTTTATGCCAACGCATTCTAAATCCTCACTGCTGTACCACGTCATGAGAAAGACTGACATTTGGTTTTTCTCTTCTAGATACGGATCAGAACTCGCCTCACTCTGAGGGCATTGGCGCATCATGTGACCGGGATGATCTCAGCAGGCTGCTGTAATGAACAGCAAAGGGGCATTTGAGATGTGAAAGTAATTATATCAGTTCAAAAGCGTTTAAATCAATAGGAAGAGGAGTCCTCGAGGCCCATTACCCAATAAAACCACAGCTAAAGCTCAATCAAAAAATATTTTTATCTCACAGCCCACTAGTATTTAATAAGAATTAACTAAGTGGAGCATTGTGCTGAAGGCCTTAGGCACACAAGACAGTCTTTATTCCTAGAGAGCTTGTGGGTGCATGTATCAAACACTGTTTCTTCTTCCTTTTGTTAAGGGTAGTGCATGCGGGGCATGGTAGTGCATGCGGGGCATGGTAGTGCACGCGGGGCATGGTAGTGCATGCCTGCCATCCTAGCACATGGAAGGCTAAGGCCTGAGGCCTTGATCAGGGCTCTGACAGTTTCATTTCACATCTGCTTTCTGGTCTTGCTCATAGCACCTGTAGGGAGTGAGCACATGTTGAGAAGCCCCAGAGGGCAATGCTGTGTAAGGAAGGGCTCCACCCACAGAGGGTGGTGCTCCACAGAGGAGCCCCTGTACTGCAGAGCCTTCCCAGGTCATCAAAGGTGGCATTGTCTGTCCCATTAGCCCACAGTCCTCACTTCTTCCAAAGATATCCCCGTGTCTGCAATTTGGTTGACAGGAAGGAATGCAGGTGAGACCACCCTGGGCTACAGAGGATGTTTCAAAAACAAGAGTGGGGTTTGGGAAGACGGCTTAGTGGGCAAAGAGTGAGCGCTACTCAGTCATGAGGACCCAATCTTGGACCCCTAACACCCATGTAAAAAAGCCTGTAACCTCAGCACTGGGTAGGCTAGATGGGGGCTGTAGCTGAAAATGATGGGCTCCATGCTCGGTGAGAGACCCCGTTTAAAGGGATAAGAGGGAGAGAAAGCGAAGAGGATACATGAATTCCTCCTCTGGTCTCTCAGTGTGTGCACATGGGCTCACATAACCCTCCCCACCATGTGCCCATGAGGCATACCACACACAGAGACAGACAGACAGACAGACACCACCTTAAAGCCCAAATCTTCCCTTGTCTGTTAAAGGCAGAGGCCAGAACTCTGGTATTCTGGTGGCAGGTGACTTTTAGCTGGGCTCCCCACTTGAAGCAGATGTGTGAGTCTATATTACCTCTGACCCTGCAGCTGAGAACAGTCGTTTTGAAGTGGAAAGCGTGTGTGAGGTCTAGAACTGACGTGCAAATGTGTTCTATCATTATGTAGTTGCTTTATTGCCAGTGGCTGGAAAGAGTACAGAATGTCCATTGTTTTACAGTTTCTTAAACTGAAACTACTGATTCGGTTCAAAGTACATTTAGTAGGAATCTAGGTGAGTTCAAATGCTACACAGGGACAGACATACAGAAGCTGGGCGGACAGTAGGCACTGGTTTTCTCTGCTATGAGAACACAGGCTGTGCGAGTTCATGCTTCCTCCAGCGGTTTATGATACATAAATCTCAGGGAAGGGACCTCTCAGCAACTCACAGTAGATAGACTTGACCATCTCTGGGCTAGTTAATGTGTTCCCTGGGAATTCTGGGATTATTATGATTTTTTTTTAAACTATGAGTTTGCCTATACTTGACCTGAAAAGATAAGTAGTTTTACAAAAGTCAAAAATAATAATGATGCTGGGCTGGGGTGGTGCACGCCTTTAACCTCAGCACTCGGGAGGCAGAGGCAAACGGATCTGTGTGAGTTCAAGACCAGCCTGGTCTACAGAGTGAGACTCTGTTTCAAAGCAAGCAAACAAACATCAAGAAGACAAAATGACAACAACAAATAAAACCCCCCCAAGCAAACAAAACAAGGATGGAACGTGTCACTTCTGCTGGTTCGATCCATGTTAATGGAATCAGAAGGCAGCAGGCCGCTGTTCTGAAGGACCATGCATTGGAGGCAGATGCAGTAAGATGGGCAGCTCTCTCTTTGAGGACTTGAAAGACACAGTGGCACAGAGGCTGGTCTTTGCATAATACTGACTTCTCTGCACCTTCTTGGTCACTCTATTCTCACTTCCCATAGCTGCCCACAAGCAAGATCAAAGCCCCGTGCAAAGTGAAGGCCCACAAATGGTTAAGAATTTCCAGACATTGTGTGCAGAGTGTTGGTGCCGGGCCCTCTGCACCACTGCGTGCCCCTGTGGTTTCCCACATCTTCTACCGACACACACACAGTTCTCATTTGGAGTCTGGGGGAAGTCAGAATGAAGCCAAGCATTTGCAAGGTGACTCCCCAGTCGGTCACAGTGAAAGAACTGTGAGGGTACACACATGACACTCTTGTCAGGGACAGTCATTTGGTGAGTGGGGCAAGATGCTCTGCCAGGAAATGGCTATAGAAAAAGGGTGACAGATGAGACATTGCAAACAGGGTGTACAGGGAAGACAAAAACAATTGGCAGTGGTACCCGAAAAGGGAAATCTGGGTGAGAAGTTAGGATGCAGGCATTGATTTAGAAAGGAGATTTAGAAAGATTTAGATTGATTTAGAAAGGTGGGGAGCCAGGGATGAAGGGGAAATGTAGGGCTTGGGTAACTGTCTCCTGGCAGAGGTGGAAGGTGGGAAAGGCAGCGGTTCTAACAGGGAGGAGAGCAGTCTCCCTTAGTGGACAGTTCTGGGGAATGTAGCTCAGTGGTAGGACAATTGCATGTGTTCAGTCTCGGGTTTGCTCCCCAGTACCAAAAAACAAAAATAAAATGAAAACAACAACAACAACAGAACTTCTCACATTTATCCCTCTGGCCACACATATCTCTAAGCTTGCCTCTGGCAATTTCTGCTTCCGGGAGTGATGGCACCCACAGCTCGGTGTTAAAATACTACATCACTTCTCCTACCTCATGGTCAGACCAGGTCTTCTTTACAGCCCCAGTCTCAGGACCCTGGGATGTGTTCTCCTCTGTTCTTTCCTGCGGCTCCCAGGAACGTGAGGGCCGGGTGTGCCTATGTGGGGGCCAAGCAGACACTGGGTGCATTTGGTACTGAGTACAGACCCGCTGGTTTCCTCGGTCAGCAAATTAACTTAACGTTTCCAGAAAGAGGTAGCCTTTCTGCAGAGGCTAGGGAGCAGGAGGAAAAGGTCCTGCTAGGAAGACAGGAGAGGAGAGGGCAAAGACCATGGCCATGCTTTCTTAGGGCAGGATTTGCCGACGGTTGAGCCACACTCTTAACGGCGACCGTAAAAACTAGAAACACAAGGCTCCCTACCAGTCCGAAAACAAATGACCCACTGAAGACTCACCACAGGCCAATGCTTCTCTTCTGGTCTGGGGACTCGGCCTCCACCGATGAGGTAGGGGACAGGGCTGTTGGTGACTTGCTGCTCTTCCTTCTGTCCTCCACACCATTCTCGGCCTCCGAGCTGGAGAAGAAAGAAAACCGCTTCACTTTAGACATCCGGAGGGACGTGGACGGAGACATGATGGGGTGCCCTCGAGTTCTGGAGAGAGGAATGACCTTCATTCCTCACTGGCAGCCTTGTCAACTCTTTGACAGCTGTGGTCCTTCCCAGGCTCCATTCTGAAGCCACTCTGTGGGGCAGTAGCTGCAGGTGACACCTGCTTCACTTGTAAAGGTCTGACTGCCCAGGACTTGCTCAGCTCTGTGTCTGTGCCTGTGGCCCCAAGCTGCTCAGCTCTGCCCAGCCAAGGCGTGTGCTGGGCTGCAGATCACCTGGAGGCTGGGAGAGGCCCTGTGCGCAAGCGCAGGGCTCACACACGTATGGGTGGCCTCCTGCAGGTGCTGGGAACCCCCACCCTCTTTGTTTGCACTTCTCTTATGTCACTTATCACCTTTTGTTGTACTTATGACGGTTACACTTTGGGTTGTTGTTTTAACTACGCACTTCCCTAAGCAATTTACAGACACTAATCTTAATAGCCACCCAGGCTAGCTAGGAATTATACCTTCATTTTTATAGGTAGGAAATCTGGGGCCCTCACTGAATATCTTGCCCACAGAGCTCAAATCAATTTTCGTTCTGTCCCTTCATAAGGTATTTGGATACACATTCTTTTTCTAATTCCATCTACCAATCCATCCATTCATCCATTCACCCATCCATCCATCCACCCATCCATCCTGTTCTCTCACCCCCAACTCACCTACTTATTCACCTTATTCAATGTGGAACTTCCAAGGTGGGGCAAGAATTGCATTCATCTTTATATTAACCCACTCAACACAGGAGTCTTAGCATTGGCAGCGGGCTATGAATAGGCTACGGAAAAACCAAGCCTGACCTTGGTCAAAGAGACAGGAAGGGAGTAGAGAAGAGGTAAATTAAGAGGCTTTGCTTCCTGAACTACCAACACATGGGTGACTGCCAGAGTGGTGGATGGAGCAGGCACACCAGTTGGCAGATGAAGATTGCTTTGGGGTGACTTTCAATGTGGGAAGCAGAAAAAGAAGGTAAACCGATGGAGAACAAAGGTGGTATTCATGGTCCAGACCGTCTTTGATCTTAGCCTGTGCTGTAAAAACTCAGGAGACATGCTTCTGAGGTTTCGAGCACTCTCGTGAGGCTAAGCATAGAGTCAGATGCACTAGAATGGTGTCGCTGTGACACATTCGTTGATTTTCGTCCTAACTTATCACCTATGTGGCATATCTACTTGCATGTGAGCAGGCAGGAGGTTAGCAAGCAGGGGGGCAAAGCTCTGTGTGCGCCCATTAACCCTGTTTCACAGCATGTAGACACTGCAGGCCGCGCCCAATGGGAATGATATCCTGGCACTGAAATCAAGACTGCAAACCCAACTAATAATCCCAGAAATGGCTGGGGCTCTCGTTTTGTAGATAGTATTGCTCTTTTTTTCCAAGCAGATAAATACTGAAGGACAGAGACCAACCCTTGCCTCCTTCAGTTTTTCTCAAGGTATGTTAGAAGCGCTTAGTCCACACTGGACTGATTAGCTCACATGTACTACACACATGACAAGAGGCACACGCGAAGCCCTGGAACTATGATTGGGCCAAGTGTGGAGGCACACACCTTCAATCCCGCCACTTGGGATGTAGAAGCAGGTGGATCTTTGTGAGCTTGGGACCAGCCTGGTCTAGGTTGTAGAAAAAAATGCTTTGCTTTAAAATTTTAGGGAAAAAAAAGTACTTCATTTAACTTCAGGACCAATTTAATTTGTGGTCTTGAAGAGGTGAGGAATTGTTAAGAGGCTTTGAGGCCTTGTGGTGGTTTGAAAGTCAATGGCCCCAAAAGGGAGTGGCACTATTAGGAGTAGGTATGGCCTTGGTGAAGAAAACCCGTCACTGGGGGGGCGTGATTTTAGTTCTCCAGTGTTTAAGTTACTCCCGATAGCAGAAGGCAGTCCACTTCCCACTGCCTTCTAATTAAGATGTAGAACTCTCAGCTTCTTCTCCAGCACCGTGTCTGCCTGCAACGCCATGATGATGATGGACTGAACCTCTGAAGCTGTAAGCCGGCCCTAATTAAATGCTATCCTTTATAAGAGTTTGCTGTGCTCTTCACAGCAATAGAAACCCCATGTAAGACGGGCCATCTTTGCCTGTTCTCTCTGTTCATGTATTTTATGTGGATGAGTGCTCTATCTTCATGCACGTCAGAAGGCGGAGTCAGATCCCATTACAGATGTTTGCAAGCTACCGTGTGGTTGCTGGGAATTGAACCCAGGACCTCTGGAAGAGCAACCAGTGCTCTTCACTGCTGAGCCACCTCTCCAGTCCCCAGGCCTATTCTTTCTAATGCCAAAGATCGATCTGTCTATCTACACACACACACACACACACACACACACACACACACACACACACACACACACACCTCTTTCAAGCTCACCAGACATAAATCCCCTTGGGAACCCTTCTTTCAGTAGAGAGACTGACTTCTTTTACATGGGAGATGACTTCATTTCACCATCCACTTAGATACTTCCTAGATTTTACACAGGTTCAGACTGTCTCTTGGAGGCATAGCCATGGCTGTCTTGTATGGAAAGAGCTGTTCCTTCTAAGAGCCACGCAGAAGGTAGCTCTCCTGGAACTTGACTCGGTATAGATAGATGTACCTTGCTTTGCGTGCAGACGGCCTAGCTAGAAGCTGCAGGGTATCCAAACTGGGCTGGAGTTTAGCCCCTCCTGGACTGACTTTACTTGGGCAGGCACTTTTGTACAGGGCAGGGCTCTGAAGGTCTCATCACATGATAGTTCTGTTTCTCAGACTCTAGACTAGCACTGGAGTCTCCAGCACACATCTCTAGACATCCTACAAACAGTGACGTTCAGTGTAAGACACACTTTCACTCTCTTTGAACACGTGCTGACTCTTGGTTTGACAATCCTACTGGGGGCACACTGGCTTCACTGTCTTTCCTACCTGGTCCCCTTCAGGTACCTGCTGGTTTCTTTCTCTTTTAAAATGATTTATTTTATTCTCAATTATATGTATGTATCCACGTATGGGTACATGTACATGTGAGCGCAGGTGCCCCCGGAGGCCAGAGGCATTGGATTCTCTGGAGCTGCAGTTACAGGCAGTGAGTCACCCAATCAATGCAGGTGCTAGGAACTGAATTTTGGTCCTCTGCAAGAGCAGTACATGATCTTAACTTCTGAGCCATCTCTCTAGCCCCTCCTGTTGGTTTCTTAACTCACCAGGTGCCAACTCAATGTTTTGAGTTATTCACTTTTCTCCCCAATGCCTTCCTTATTGAATTACTACTAGAAGTTCCTTCAAATTTAGGCACTTTCTGTTTTTTTCCATGGCACTCAGTTTCACATTCTATTCTGCTGGTCATCTGTAAACTGACTGAGGTGGGAGTAATTGGGCATTGTCTCAAAGAGGAAGTGAATTCCATCCATGGGCCAATTCAGTTTCAGGGTGTTGTTTATTTAAAGGCACTAAGGGCTTAAGGGTGCTAATTCCCAACAAGTAACTTTCCTGCAGGTGCCCCTCACCTTGAGGCCTTGCCAGTGGAAGAAAACCCACTTAGAGGCCAGACAGTGGAGGCCCACCCTGCTGTGCTTGGGGGCACCCAATGCTTCCCTTTGGCTCCCGGGAACTGGGGGATTACTGAAAATGAAGTCAAGCGGGCTTAACTTGCTCATGGACACAAAACCAAGGTTTCGTTGTTGTTTCTTTTCTTTTCTTTCTTTTTTTAAATATTTATTTATTTATTAGGTATACAGTATATTCTATCTATGTGTATGCCTGCAGATCAGAAGAGGACACCAGACCTCATTACAAATGGTTGTGAGCCACCATGTGGTTGCTGGGAATTGAACTCAGGACCTCTGGAAGAGCAGGCAATGCTCTTAACCGCTGAGCCATCTCTCCAGCCCCTCATTGTTGTTTCTAAACAAGAAGACAAACCTTTTCACAGACAAAGACTGAAAGAATCAGTTGGGAAATCCAATCAGCTTTTTTCAAAGAGTATTTCCTGGAAAGGTCTTTGTTAGGCTCAGAGCTTTCTCAGTGACCGATATTAGGATGTGGATCAATCTGAGTACCACAGAAGGAACAGAAATCGCCAAAAGCACAGGACTTAGCTCCCTCTGCCTTGGCACGTTGTTTCTTCTCCCACCTTAGGTATCCAAGTTAGTATTAGTTATGGGCCCTCAACGCCTCTCAGTAGGAATTGGAGAACAATGGGATGGCTAGCTACAAATAAACTTGCCCGGCCTATTAAGGGACTGCATTTCATACTAGCTGGGACAAGCTGACTTTAGTCTAACACTGCCGCATATTGTTACACAATCTACAAATAAAAACAGGTTGGACCACCCTTATCAAAAGGTTGATGTTTCTCATTTCCCAGACCTCACTAATCTGATGATGACTTAAATTTAGATTTCACAATTTTTCAGAATTAGATTTCTTAGGCAGAGGTTGGTATCATTTCTTCTGGTGATTGTCCCTGGGAGTTTAAGGGACATCCAATATTTCTTTCTCTTGTAAGCACGTTGCCACTAGGCAGAAGCCACGATTAAACTGCTTCTCAGGCGAATCACATCAAGTACCTTGCTGTGGTTTAGTCCAGGAAGCTGGAATCCTTCCCTATTACGGTGACAATTTCCGTGTTAATCTAAGCGAAGGCATTAAAATTGTGTGTCAGTAAGCTTTCTCGTGCTAATAAAGGTTGGGGTAATTTTCCAGCCACCTCTTTGAAAAACTATACCCTTTACCACCATCAAAGAGGATCTATGTAGGAAAAATTCTGGAAGTGGGACTGTAGAGATCAGGGCCAGGTCAGAAGCAGCCCTATTGCTGAAGACTGAGCCGTTGGGCTGGGGTCGCCCCAGACCCTTATCTGGTGCGTTGCCTGCTAGTTCAGTGGCTCCACAAAGAGAGGGCAAAGCTGGAATATTTGAGAAGATTTATCCTCTAGTGATGGAGGAGGGTTCTGAGAGTTGCTGGGTGACACCCTCTGTAAAAATACCGACATCTGGTCTAGTTACCCTAAGGAGGAAGTAGACTGGACATTCAGAGGGAAGATGACCCAAAAGATACTTTACTCTCCCTATGGCTGTCAGACTAGTGAAAAGACAGCCCCAGAAATCTCCTCTGGAAGAGGGAGAAGGTTGGAATCTGTACCAGTCAGAGGAAGAGCTTGTCTCCTGGAAACAGATCTCACACAGTTCCAACATCTTATCAGACAGCTGGAGAGACTGGAATGAGCCAGCTTTGGGTGGGACCACACCTTGACCAAATCTGCCTAGCTATGCATACCTCTTGTCGTCTATTTAAACCTAGACTTCCAATCAGAACCTCAAAGATGGATGAGAGTCTGGGTGAGGGGGAGGTGTTTACCAGAACTTTCTATTTGCTCTCTTCCCCCAATGTCGGCACACTAAACAAATCTGTTTTCTCTGCTTTTCACCACTAAGTATCTCTTTAATTAGAGTGCTGAGAACAAGTGGCTGAGCCTATCTTGTTAGGGATGCTGGTGCCCAGTCTTTGACTTTAACAGCTGCGGTGACATGGGTTGTGAAAGTGTAGAAGTTGGTAGTGGACAGAAGAATGGCTGAGAAATCCTTCAGCTTCTCCCATCTGGTAAGGGAAGAACATCCCAGTATAGATAGACTGTATAACAACAGCCCCTGGTTTACAATTCTAACCAAGTGTGTCTTTTTCTAGCAGAGTTTACGTGTCTACAGTTGTACTTCAGAGCAGATACTGTAAGCACCAATGCAGTTTGTACATTACAAATGGAGGGACAGATACATTCTTCTTTACTAGTTTCACGGTGGCTCAGTTTCTCTCCACAGAGGCATTTACTTCCCCAGTAACTTGTGTGCCTTTCTCGTTAAGACTCTGGGAAAATGAGTGTGTGCATATGATCAATGTAAATGACAGCACACTATTTCATACCTTGTGTTTAAATAATTTTAGAGCTGCTTTAAATCGTGTCTCTGTATGGGGTGGGGTGAGATGGGGTACGTAAACATGGCTGCAGATGCCCACACGTGCTAGAAGAAGGCATCAGATACCCTGGAGGAAGTTGCCTGACACGGGTGCTGGGAACCTTTGTAAGGGGAGGAGGTGGAGAGGAGGTGGGGAGGAGGTACTCTTAACCACTGAGCCATTCAATTCTCTGCCTCCAAAGTTTAGGAAAATTACTTACCTATTTATTTGTTTATTATTTTAGTGTGTGTGTGTGTGTGTGTGTGTGTGTGTGTGTGTGTGTAGCTGGAGGTCAGAGGGCAATTTGTGGGAAGTTGTTTTTTCCTTCCACTGTGTGGGTCCCAGGGATGACCTGGCAGTAGGCTGGTGCCTTTGCTGAGCCATCACGTCAGCTCCATTTTGCTTTAAAAACAACAAACACAACAAGATAAATGACTGTATCCTGGTGCTCTTTCTTCATCAGTACGCAGAGATCTTTCTCGTTATCACCTTTCTCCCTTCCTTCCCTGTTTCTCTCCCTTCCTCTGTCCAACAGGGCCTTGCTATGTGACCCAGGCCAGACTTGAATTGCCTCAGCCTCCTGCAGTGGGATGACAGTAGTCACCATGCTCAGTGTCCTCGTTCTTTTTCAATGCCTGCACTGTAACCAATGAATCATAACTGAACCAGTTCCTTACTGATGGTCATTTAGAGAGATTTTAAGGTTTTGCAAATACAAAGAACACTGCAACTAATATCTTTGTATTAATCGTGTGTATTACTATACAGGAAAGTATAGATGCATCTCCTGCACCAGAAGTCAATGAGATTTAAGAAGGTTATAGTAATTGTCAAACTGCCCTTGGTAAAGCTTCTGGAACCTACACCCACAAGACACAGAGATATTTATGGTTTCCTCCTAATGAAGTGTGAAATATATATATACATATATATATATATATACATATATATATATAAAGTAGATAGCAGAGTCCCTAACACATTGACTATAATAACTTTAATAATGACTGTTAGGCTTTTTGATCTTTACAAATATAAGGAGTAAAAAAATCCCATTAAAATCTTAATCTTCGCTTATTTTACTTATTAATTTTTAAGGTAAATATACGAAGTAATGAGTTTCATTATGGCATTTCCTTACATGCTTGTCCTTCTACTTTATCCTCATTTGTTTTTCTCCATTGCCCTTCCTCATGTCCTCTGCCTTCCTCTGGCTGGTTCCCTGCTCTTCCTCTTCTGTTTCATGTCACATGTACTCCACCATCTTGTCCCTCCTGTCCTTAAATACCTGCTCCTCTCAAGATCCTTTTCTAGATTTATGTTCTGCGCGCACACACACACACACACACACACACACACACACACACACACACACTTTAAAAAAAACCCTTAAGGGGGCTGGAGAGATGGCTCAGAGGTTAAGAGCATTGCCTGCTCTTCCAAAGGTCCTGAGTTCAATTCCCAGCAACCATATGGTGGATCACAACCGTCTGTAATGAGGTCTGGTGCCCTCTTCTCACAGACAGAATATTGTATACATAATAAATAAATATAAAAAAAACCCTTAAACCCTTAGAAAATTTAAGTGGATATTAGTGGTCAGTCTGACAGTAAAATAAGCTATAAATGAAATACTTGTATCTCTTTCTTGATAGACTTATAGATAAATAAATAGTATATAGAAGAAAGAAATGGCACAAACCGCGTTTTATTTTTACTTCAGCAAAAGGTTCAATGACTTTGGTCAGGCTTCTAGTTCAAGACACAGAAGAGAAAGGGAAAGTTTGTCTCCTTTTCCAGGGCCTTTAAAATGAGTACTTCTAAAAGCCCTGCTGTAATAATGGAAGAAAACCACCAAAAGAAGAATAGCTCCCACGTTTTTGAACAAGGGAAAGCAGAAAGTAAGAAGTACAACATTCACGCAGGACTCATTCAGATGGCCAGGGTCAGACCACAACAGAGATGTGCTTGTCAGACTGAGTGCATGAGGAAGTGTAGGCGAGAAGCTTCTGGAAACACTAGATTAATTCAAGGTGTGCCTGTGAAGGCTCTTTCACGACGCTCCTCCACAGCCTATGCTCAGGCAGCTGAGGGCATAGTGCAAGAAAGAAAGACATCAGAAAGACCATGACTGAAAGAAACAAGGGCATCCAGGACTGGTACGGGGCCCAAGGACATCCTCATCCTTCTGGGGATGAGATGTTGAGTGCCTACCATTCCTCACCAGGGACCTGAGGACACACACATCTCTGGAGCATTATATTTCCAACAGTGGGCAAGGATGCCACACACGGAGGTCAGAGACAAAGAAAATGGAAAAGTGGACGAGGGATGAATTTGAGGGCAAGAAACAGATTTGTACAAGGGAAGTAATCCAGAGACAACATTGAGATGGATAGGACGAAGAGAAATGAGAGAAATAGCGGGGCAAGGCAAGGTCATCGAGGGAGGGGAGGGCAACATTGCCAGAAACAGTCTTAGGGTCAGAAGAGGAAACCACCTGCTAGGAAGGTTTTGATGAATCTCGCTTTAGGTATGATAGACAGATGTGCGCAACAGGTAGAAAACTGTACCTTAAAATCAAACCAAGAACGGCTAAAAGAAACCAACAATAAGAGAACACGATGTTGCATGGGGGCGGGACTAGGGGGTGGTTTGCCAGCTTGGAACACTGGGTTGAGCCACAGCGGTCTCTCCCCAGAACCTTACAGAACTCTCTCTGTTCCTACAGAGGCAGGTGAGGCATTGTCCCTTCCCACCCAACCTTCGTTCTGGATCCTGTCTTCCCAATGACTTCTCTCAAAGCCTCGGGCAACTCACAGAACTACTCCACAGCGCTCACGTCTCAGGATCCCTACTCTGAAGTGACTGAAAAGCAGCTCATATTGAAAACAGAGAGAGGGAAAGCCAGGCCCTCGAAGCTGAACAGTGAGGAACAGCCGGCAGTTCCCAGCCACAGTCGCTCTCCTGGAGCCTTGTAGGACAGCAGGGCCCGACTCATCCTCCTCAGACTCTACCTCCATTGTGTCACACCACAGCTCCAGAGCTAACAATGGCCTTTCATTGAGTCCTTGATGTCCCCCACGCCTCTCCAGAGTCCTCCGTCTCCATCTACTTTCCTCTCTGGCCCTGCTGTGCTTGCTATGGCCTCTTTCATTCTATCTCCTTCTGCTTATACTCTGCCCCCTCACACGGCCTCCAGACAAGTCCAATAATCTCCCCTTTGGACGTCAGCTTCGAGCTCTTCATTCCCCTGTCTGGCTGTAGGAAACTGAATCTCACACTAGTTGGCCTGACAGTATCATCGTCCAAGGACGAGACTCGGCACTATGAAGAAAGCTTATCCTGACATTTTGTTTCAAACCTCCGTGATAACTTCCTTTTCAAATGTGGGTGACAAGACCCATTGGAAGAGGGGCCCCCCTGAGGGTTGAGGCGAGGGGAGAAAAAGGCCGATCCCAGCTTTCCCTCGCTTGATTAGTATTATGTAAACTTCTTCAGACAGATGATCAATTCGGTGAGCCATGACTTGAGACCATATGAAGACTTGGAACACTGTCATTACTAGTAGTCACCACAGCAAGGAAAAGGACAATCAAGTGAAATAATTTCTCAGCAGTGGCATTCTGAGGCCGAGCACAGCTGAGAACAACCCAGGAAAATAACAAGATGCTACGTCAGGGAGGCAGCAGCTGGCGCGGCCTATCTCCAGCCGGGTAGACTGGTGCTACCCATGGAGTTCTCTTGCTGCTTACACCCTTGCGTGGGTATATTAGCTTGCCTTGCTAGGTACAAATATACCAATCGGTATACAAAATATACCGATTATACTTCAAATGTAAAGCAGACTATAAGCTCTATAAGTGCAGTTTGCTTTTGTTTTGTTTTTGAGAGGAGGCTCAAGGACCTAAACAAGCCAGGGAGAGCACGTTGGCCTTAAACTTGTGGCCGTCTTCCCACCTCTGCCTCCCGGACCCCGTCAGTTCTCACATTTTTGTCTCCATCATTTTTTGAGGCTGTTCATTTACTAGTGATTGCTGAATATCAGAATAAATCACTTTTTGTACACTTATAAGACATATTGGGGTACACTTATTTGATTAAGCTATGTTTAGGGGGAGAATTGTCTTTTAATAGAATAGACACCTTACTAAAAAATAAAGCACATAAAATGCAGGGGGAAATGAGATAAATGTTAACAAACCTTCAGCTATTAAATCGTATAACTATCAGAAATATCAAACAAGATAGAAGAGTTGGTTAGAGATTTCAGAAATAGCTGAAAACTGAAGCTGAAATTTTGGAAAGCAATGTGGTCGTTGGCGATACCAAAGGGGAGGTCACCCAGAAAAAACAGTATGACATGTGATTACATCAAAACAGCCACTTGGAATTCAACCCAACCTTGAATGGTAAAATGCAGCGACACCCACTCACTGAAAAACAAAACCGGGAAGTCATAGAAGGATGAGAGCAGGCAAGTCAGGAAAGGGAAGACAAGCAGCTTGTGGGCCAGGAGTGCTGAAGCGGTGGTGTGCCTCAGGATGAGTCTGCGCCTAAGGATGGAGCAAGGAGCTGCTGTGCTCCTTGAGGGAGGGGCGACGGGGGTGAGCTAGGCAGCGCTCTGAATTGAGGACAACAGATTCTCCCATGGCTTCCTGAGATGAGGCAGCTTACAGTAACAACACTGCTGAGTTTGGTGTATTCCATGAGAGGAAGGTCTGTACTCCTACAGTCTGAAGGTTTGTGTGTCTACAAAAGTCCTGATCTCCGTCTAGACACTGGTTCCTAGGTTGTTCCCTAGATACTACATAACCCAGGCTGCTCTTGAACTCAGCCTTTCCACTGCTGGGATTACAGGTGTGGACCTCATGCCCTGCTCTACATAACTTTTTTTGTTATTGTTGAAATGCAAATCCTCAAATGTGGAAAGTGAACAGGTGCAGTCTTTGGGAGGTGACTAGTCAAGAGACGGCAACCCTCAGAAATGGGGGTTCTGTTCTTCTAGAGGCGGCAGCAAAGGCAGGTGGACCTGAACCAGTAGCCGGCCCTGCCACTAGAGATACACCTTTCAATTGTTTGGTTTCTGTTGCAGCAGTCCGAATGGACTAAGATACAAGGCTTTCCTCTTCCAGGAGAAGAATGAGGCCCAGTTGAGAATCCAGAGAGAAAAGGGAAGGAGTCAGAAACACCAGGGAGTCACTAGCACACTTTATGAGCAGAGTGTTCCTTCAGGTTAAAATAAATGGTTCGTGAATTAAGTTTCAATCCTCTTGTTGAGACCTTAGTGAAAACAAACCCATGGGGGGCTGGAGAGATGGCTCAGAGGTTAAGAGCATTGCCTGCTCTTCCAAAGGTCCTGAGTTCAATTCCCAGCACCCACATGGTGGCTCACAACCATCTGTAATGGGGTTTGGTGCCCTCTTCTGGCCTGCAGACATACAGACAGAATACTGTATACATAATAAATATATATAAAAGAAAACAAACCCATGATCACATTTAAACTGGGACATAGAGTGGGTAGGAGGGCAGAATGTGCTGTAGTAGAAATACATGTATTTGGCCAGAAGGGAGTGTTTTACCTATTAACACTGCAAAAGCATTTAAAGTTTAAACAGACAAGCAAAAGCCAGGACCACTGGATAGGACAAGGCAGACTCTGAAGGGATAAATGAGTTTGTTTCGAGGCCTGCCTCCCTCTCCATGGAGCCCAGATCCCCTGCCCTGACCCTAGTCCACCTGACCCTGGGTGGACATCTGGACCCGAGGCACAGGAGGTGAAAGCTGCCCTCTGAACTGTCACTGTGTCCTCTTCAGCCCTCTGCCCTGGATTTCCTAGGGAACGGAAGACCCAAAGACATGGTCTTCACTGCAGCCAGACTGAAGGGCAGCAAATCGGAAAAAGCTCCAGAGTATCCCAGAAGCCCCTAGGCTTTGCTTCCTCCTAACTCAACCCTGCTGTGGCAGCTTCCTGTCTCCTGTGTCCTGACCTTCCACTCCAGGCTGTACACATGCATCACAGGGTGTTCACCACGCTGGAGTTTCCCAGAGGCAGGCTCATCCTATGCCACGTGACACTGGGTAATCCAGGCAGCATGGGAGGGGCCAAGGCCATGAGGAAATGTATCGTGTGTATAATACTATGCGTTATTAAATCCAGGACACTGTTTTTAACGATCAGTCAGGTGTGGGAGCACCTGATTGGAGTCCCAGCTATTTGGCCGTTTGAAGCAGGAAGATCACTGGAGCTCAGGAGTCTGGCCAGCTTGAACAATGCAGTGAGACCAAGTTAAAAAAAAATAATAATAAAACAAACCAAAAACTAACCAGAGTCAAATTCTAGAAAAGTGATTGCATTTCTTAAAAACAAGATATCTATACATTAGAGAAAACAGCTTTCCACGAAAGGCTTTGTCTAACCCAAACTCCTGAACTAGATCATTTACTTAAGAAAAATAAGCCTCATCTACTCCTATGAGAAACAAGCAAGGCTTTAATCCCAGCACTTGGGGAGGGGGGCAGATGCAGGCATCTCTGTGAGTTCGAGGCCAGCCAGGTCTACAAAGGGAGTTACAGGACAGTCAGGGCTACAGAGTGAGATCCTGTCTTGAAAATAAAAAACAAAAACACACAAAACAACAACAACAAAAACAACAACAAAAGAACAAGAAAAAGAAAAAACCCAAAAGACAGTATAGCTTTCGGTCTATCAAGTTGAAAGGGAAATGCTTTTAACCTCTAGCCTGTACTGCTTTTTTAGATTTAGCTCTGGTTTGGGTCACACCCTCAGTGAAGTTTGTTCTAACTTCTCAGCCTTTCTGGATCCTGAGACTGACCCTTCTGTCTTTGTCTTCTCTCCTCGTGCCCTGTGAAGTATGACTGTCATGACAATGCTGTCCCTTTAGTACTTGACTTAAAAGTTATGAGTGAATGACTGCTTGTCTTTCCCGCTTGGGCCATCCATCAGCCCCTGAAGGGTAGGTCCTGTCACATCTGTGTAACCCACAAAGGTGTAAAGTCATTTGCCTCAAGAATTGCATGCCCCCAAAGTCCAGGCTATCTGAATTCCCTTTCTTTGCCACTCTCTGTCATCAACAGTGGCAGGCAGGGATGGATTTCACTTGGAATCCCCTGGGCCTAGGAATACTGGCGCAGGAAGGCCGGAGATATTTTCTCCCGTGGGATGGATCTTGCTCTGAGTACTGAACTAGTGAGGGCGGGTCAAAAGGAGGCAACCGCCGCTCTCCAGTTCTTCCAGGAAGTGACCAGACACAAGGAGCTTGTGAAGATAAGGAAGTTCACCTTCACTGAGGAAGCTTCCCCGGTCTTTCTCAATAATCGGGTGAAAGGTAGTGGAGTCTGGTGACCGAAGCCAGATGATCTTACCACTCTGCTGGGAGTGGCCACTGGGCTTCAGTGTGGACTTTGTTTGAGTTGAAAGGGCAATGTGCAGATACTGTAGGTTGCAGGGAACTGGAAGAAAACAGGATGGAATTTTCTCCATTTATTCCTTCTTGGTCATGGGGCAGGCTACAGAAGAGTCTCCTGCATGATCTGTGGCTGCCTAGGAAGCCTGAGGCAGATTCCGAGCGTGACAGACTCACAGGGGATGCCTACCATATTTCAAGTGTCTTATGAAGAGATGTGGATTTCCTCTGACCAGGCCCACGTGCTGTGCCACATCTGCATGGCCTGAGCTGTTCACAGACTTCTAAAAGGACTTTTAGGGGTTTACAAACTGGCCACCTGATTGGAGAAAGCCAGGAACTACAGAAAGAAATGGTGGCGGTGGGTTTCATTAGAAAACTCTCGACTGGCCCACTTTTTGAGATGACTGATAAACTTATATCCTAATGAGGAATAGAAGGCAGTTGTTCAAGAGGGAAAGCTACCGACTCTGACGCTGATCCCATGTCACCTGGGTCCCTGCCAACTACACCCACTTCCTCTTGATTTCGAAGCAAATCCCCTATGCTATCTTTTCATCTGTGGCTACTACAGCGTGTAGCTGGAGACGATGGTTTCTCAGTAACCAACAACGGGGCTAGGGAGATGGCACAGTGGATAAAGCACTCGCTGTGCAGCATCAGAGCAGAGTTTGGATCCCCAGAACGCTGGTAAATCACGCGTGGGTATGGCTGGCCAGCTGTAACCCTAGTGCTCTCAGAAGGCAGAGAAAGGGGATTCCTCAGAGCAAGCCAGAGGCCTAGATTTGCTATATCTGTGAGGTCTGGGTTAATAAGTCAGAGAACAAATGAGGAAGATTCCTAGGAATCCACACATATGTGCATACATGTGTAGGCATGCCCTCAATATGAGAGCACACATAAGCATACACATGTACACCCTACACCTACACATGTAAAACCAGTAAAAACCATCCCAACAATAAAACCACAACGGTAAGTCTGAAAAAAGATTAGGAGTGGCAGATGATGCTTCTAACAGAGTTAAATCCAGATGTTTTTCTCAGGATGGTACTACTGCTGTGCGGGAGGAGGCAGGAGCCCATGGACTAGAGCATCTCTTAGACACACTGCTGGACACTGGGTACCAGTATGAAATTCAAGGGCCACATTTCCTATGCGGTCCACAGAGCTGCTGTCAGGGGCTAGGGACCCTATCTGCTCTGGCTATTCTGGGGAGAGGAAGAAACAGAAATGCCACTGCCTAATCTAAAATCCTGACCAGACGGGGTTTTCTGGAGATCGAGGAAGTGATTCCAATTACATGGGTCATCATGAATGGAGTCATAACTATAATAGAACGTATGAAAACACATGGACTATCACTAGGCCAGGCTGGAAGATGGGATCATACATAATGCCACAGCTGCCCCTTTCCTGTCACCCTTGCCCTGTGTCGAAGGGACAGTTCTGAGAGAAACCCAATCTGCAGTAGACACAACAATCTATTATCAACACCTTATGCTAGCAAGGCCGTGGACTGGGCTGGTTCCAAGTCTGTCTTGGCTTCCGTACAGACACTCTCATCTGCCTTTGAGACCGCAGGGTTAGGTTGGACCTCCCAAACACAGTTCCACACCCATCTGAGAAATGTGCCGTATGTGGGCTTCAAACGAAACCTGAGGAGCTGGTGCAAAAACTCAGCTCTCAGGAATTTTCATCTTTAGAACTGATGGGTGTAAAGAATGTCTTGAATGAGGTCTATCTTCTTATGCCTGTCAATCAAACACCTACAGTCCTCTTTATGATAAACAGCTCCTATGCAACCATTGCAACAACCATAAGCCAGTGTCTCCCCAAATGGCTTCAGATACCACACAGGCGGGAAGGACACTGAGTAAATTCACTTTCTAAGCCAGAGAGCCAACTTGTTTTTAAGGCAGATATTTACATAATAGAGTATCCAAAAAAGCAGGAGGTAATTGGAGGGGCCTCTCTCTGGTCTGCCCTTGGACTTTCCTATTGCTCACTTTTAGGCTTCCAGATTCCTAGCCCCCATGCAACTGTGTCCCACTAACTTTTCTTGGGAATTATCTTAGAAAAGGGTAGGTCAAGATCACATGTGGGACAGTGTTGGTAGGGAGTCAGAAGACTTCTTGGGAATTATCTTAGAAAAGGGTAGGTCAAGATCACATGTGGGACAGTGTTGGTAGGGAGTCAGAAGACATCTGTGTCCTTTGTAGGTCATTGCTTTATGACCTTAGTAACACAGCATGAACATACGAAGTGAGGTCTCCATGACAGCAGAGAGGAGGCCAGTGTTATAGCGGGGACAGCAATGGTACAAGAGTCCCTCCTTGGCCATGGTATATAAGTTTTGAAACCACTAATAGATGTTTTAAAACGGCCAATACATACTGCAGATTGAATCCTATATGTACTATGTTCTACATATATATATGTGTGTGTGTGTGTGTGTGTATACAGTTTAATCCATAAATTAGGCACAACAGAAATGGAAATAAGTACAACTAAAAATAGACAGTATGAAAACAACCAGTATCATTATTCTTATAATTTGGGACCCAGTATTAAATCACATAAAAGTCACTTGCACGCGGCCACTATGGTATCATCACAGAAGCTGCAAGGTTAGCAAGGTGACTAACAGGTAGATGGCAGACAGCACCTAGATACCCTGGAAATGGGGTCTGGGTGGGAAGGAGTGGACAGATTGAAGAGTTCACTCTGAAAAAGAACACAACGATCAGCCGGGCAGTGGTGGCGAGGCCTTTAATCCCAGCACTTGGGAGGCTCAGGCGGATCTCTGTGAGTTCAAGTTCCAGGACAGCCAGGTCTGTTACACAGAGAAACCCTGTCTCCAGCAACAACAACAACAACAACAACAAAAACCAAAAAGAAAGAAAGAAAGAAAGAGAGAGAGAGAGAGAACACAATGGTTTTGACACCTGCTTTGTACCATATCTTAAATTGGAGCAAATTTCAAGTAAGATTTTAGAATGTGTTTGCAAGCAGCAGAATCACAGGGGGAAAAAAGAATCAAGAAGTCTTATAACTCAAGTGGGAGTGGACACCGGGAAACACACCTAAAATTGGGTTTTGGATAAGTTTCCTTTAAAGTTATGACTGATGTAAATACTTAGGTGCAGGAATTAGATTAGGAGAGTGGGTTCATACGCTACATCCAAATCCTGTCTGGTTTTGTTTTACTAAGTATTCGGTGGGGCAGGTAATCTTGTTAAAGTGTTTTTATATGCATGGGAAGAAAAAGAATTCTTTCCTAGGATAGTAGGAAAACTTATATATGTACAGAAAATACACTACGATTTTCACTCCAGCCAAATAAAAACTGTTTGTGATTGATTTGAAAACTAATATAATCCTATGGCCTGACAGTTATTCCACTGACGCTGTTGTTTGGCACTGGAACATACGGAAGTCCATTTTATTACGAGCCTGTAACTGGCTAACACGTTTCTAAGCTGACTCTCACGGGGAAGCTCTTAGAGAATTAGAGGCTGTACAGTCTGTTCTCAGAAAAACTACTTTGTAATTGCCCATCACTACGGTACCTGTGATGTCCTATGGGGCATCAACATCCACACCTGTGTCTCCCTGTTGTGGGGTTAAGTCACCTGACTTAACCACGTGACGGGTATGGTTGAAGGGAAAGGCTGGGAGATTTCCACAGACTGCGATCGGGACACCTGTATATCGTGGTATGACTGTAGAAGACCAGCAACGTACACGCAGTAGTGCCAAGGGCAACACAGCAGAAGTGGGTGCCCTTGACTCAACCCCTCAAGCAGTCTCCTCAGCACCCAGAGGTGAGGCCGCAGCTTTGGCAATCTCCATCCCACAGCCCATGTGCTGTGGGATGTACAGTCTGTGACGTACAGCCTGGTTTCAGGGTCAGGGCTCCTGGGACGTTACAGAACTTCAGCCTGTAATGTAATTACAGTCTTCCGGCTGTTACAGCTCCACTAAGTTCAGCCAACTGTATCTTAGTGTTGAAAAGGCTTCGATGGCTTCTGTGAAGTAGGCAGCCAAGTTTAAAGGGAAATGAATATTCTAAACCACATCCTAGAATAAAGTTTTTCTTTTCTCTTGCTGTGAAAATAGATGTTCATTTTAGGAAACCCAAAATGGTATCAATGGGGTAAAAAATAAACTGTCAACAACACAAGAAAACACAATTTACAGAAAACCATCCTTGAGAAAGGTCTCAGTGCCCTTTTTCCCAGACCGGCTTCAAGGAACAGAAACATTCAAAACATCCACATGCAATTTTATAGAGTAGGACCATGTGACTTTTATTTCAATTTTAAAAATGATCTAAGGTATCCCTGAGTTTATATTCTATTCCAAGAACAGAGATAAATGATACCTTCACAAGTGCTGCAAAATATCCCATTATATTAATGTATTATTCATGCAACAATTGATGGCTTGTAAACCTCATCCAGTATCGATGGTTCTTTAGCATGTCTTGTTTGACTATCATATTTCTTAAATTTCACTCAATCTTTCCTTTCATAGTTTTGAACTTAACTCCATGAGTCTTTTTCTGCCTCCAACTTACATCAGGGTTCAAGATGTCTTCTAGTACTTTTACAGTTCTTTTGTGTATAAATACATGATTAGCCAGGAACTTATTTTAATTATGCATAAAGAGGTTTCTTAAATGGCTAACCAGTTACCTCATCTTTTCTCTACTGATCTGAAAAATACTTCCAGAGAAGTTCGACTTCTTTCTGACACTCCATCCCAGTGGCTTCACCACGATGTGCTGGGGCCTGTGTTTCTATCATTCTGACGTCACCGGGGCATCCCAAAGCCCTGCTCTTTCAGAGGACTCTTTAGGTGTTTCCTAACACCTTTCTGAGAGCCAGGATTAGTTGCGGTCACACAGACGTCAGGAACTGTTGGCCACGCCCAGCTCCCCTGAAGGAGGCGAGCCCTTCATTCGCGCCGGTTATGTGCTTCAGTCAGCATCCTGCTTTACACTAACTCTTACCAAATTCACTGCGAGGCATTTGATATTTTTGGTTGCCTATCTTCCCCTCTTTCTCCAATTTATATTTTAACTCATCTTTGGTAAGAAAGCTGACTGGTTTTTCTGACCTTTTCTTGGCAACCAGAAAACTGATTTAACTTTTTAGCTCTAGCTACACTTTGGCTACTTTGCTTGGGTTTAAAACAGGACACGATAGAACTTAGCCTCTATTCAACTTGTATGTTGAGAAAGTCTGACATCCCACACACGACTCTTGACCTGGCTGCCTTTACTTCTCCTTACTGTCCTCATCCTCTGACACCTGGGCCCTTCAGGGTTTGTATGGGTGGCAGTTCAAGACCCTGTAACCTCTACTGTCACATCACAGATATCACTTCTATCACTTCCTGTCACTGTGGCTCAGATTGCTCCATGTGGTGATCCTCCATTAACATGTGTCTCTAATGCCTCAACTGTTTGCCTGTGATCACATATCCTACCAATTCCCAGCCCGTGCCACTCCCACCTCCTAAGCTTTAAGCCTCAGAGGCAGACAGCTGCCCCTGATGTTTCCATGATGCCTTCTGAACCTGGCTTTCTAAAGCGCTTGGATTACCCATGAGGTCATGTCATGCCACTCCTCTGCTACACCCACTAAGTACACCTTGTTCCTGCTGACAGGCTCAAGCCAGCCTTCAACGTCATAATCCCCGGGTTCTAAGAAGGTCAGAGAAACAACCGAGTTCTTACTGTGGACTCGGCTGTTCTCAGAATCCTCTCCTTCTGTTCTCCAAGCTCAATTTTCAGCCACACATCACACTTCTGAACCAAACACGGTTCATCTCTCCAGACCAGTAGTTCTCCACCGTCCTAACACGGGACCCTTTGATACCGTTCCTCATGTTGGGGAGGACCCCCAGCCATAAAATTAGTTTCGCTGCTACTTCATAACTGTAATTTTGCTATTGTCTTAAAATGTAATGTAAATGTTTTTGGAAATAGAGGTTTGTCAAAGGTTGAGACCTTTGACCTGTGACCTACACAGGTTGAGAACCTTTACTCTAGGTGATGGGGCCATGTCATAACTAAGGGAAGCCTGAGGTTTGCAGACAACAGCTGTGTGTCTCCTCCTGACCTACAGTTACTCCATCAGCACCAAATACATCTATCTGTTCACTCCTCCTGCCTCAGAAGGTGAGGTCTCTTTAAATCCTGTTCAAGGACATCTCTGACACCCACAGGTGTGTTCTTCCAATTTCCAGTTATCTATATTATCTTTTCTCCCTCTCTGCTGGCTCCTCCCCGACTTATACACAGACTCACAAGTGTCCCCAGTGGAGGGCTTCTCCTTCCTTCACGTCTCTGCCGTGCCTTCTGAAGCTGCTGCAGTCTGTACCTGCTGACCCGGCCTCCCTCATTTTCCATTACCCAGCACACACAGTTTGGCCTGCAGGCCTATTGTTTGTGCCACTGCAATTTCTCCGGCGATGTATGTTGAACTATCACGTGGTATCCTGCTAATAGATATATCTTATATATGTTAAAAAATAAATTAAAAAGGTAAAAAAATTCTATTGATTTCTGCTTTAACGCTCTTGAGGACAATCTTTGCCGGATACTCCCCAATGTAGGTGCTCTAAAAATGTCCCTTAAATCCAATTACTCTGCAAACACAAGTGTCTTCAAGACACAAAGGACACTACAAACGAAAGAGAAATGATCGAGGGGACAGCTGCTACTCCTTGGTGTTTGCCTAGTTTCATTCACTTCTGAAGAAAGAGCTTTTTCATCTTGTTTTCTGTTCTTCAACTCAATGATCACCGTCAGACTCTAAGTGTGCCAGAGACGCCTGCAGCGCTATTTGATGATGAACTTGGTCCTCATTTGTGTTACAGGCTAAAGTGAGGTTACTCACTCAGGCATTTCCACTGTGACTCCATGGCAACATGGGGTCATGGGAAAGCAGCTGAACGCGCTAAGGACCTATAGCTTGTGAAGGGTAGTCTAGCATTGTTCCAGAAGTAGTCCCACCTTAAACAGGTGTGAATTTATTTAAAGAAAGAAACTAAAGGGCTGGAGAGATGGCTCAGTGGTTAAGAGCACTGGCTGCTCTTCCAGAGGTCCTGAGTTCAATTCCCAGAAACCACATGGTGGCTCACAACCGTCTGTAATGAGATCTAGCGCCCTCCTCTGGCGTGCGGGCATTCATGGAAGCAGAATGTTGCATACATAATAAATAAATAAATTTAAAATAAAAAAAAGAAAAACAAAAAAAATTAAAAAAAAAAGAAACTAAAGAATTAATAAAGATGCCAAATCATGCAGGAAAGCGAGGATTTTCTTCATATTTAAAAAGCTGTTTCCAGTTTGTTCGGGCTAATAGAATTCTCTACACAAAGGCACCAAAAGAGTGCTGAGAAGTAGGGCAGATTCTTCAAAGACCTATTCCTTAGTTTGGCAAGGCTCTAACAAGACAGGTCATTCCTGTACAAAGGAGAAAACTGAAGGCTGGAGGAGAATGGCAAACGTGTCAAAGCGTTGGTGGCAGAGCCAAAGTTGGAAGCAAACCGAAGTCAAAGCAGGAAAGGGCTATTGGCTAACAGGGCTCCAGGTCCCCCTCTTCTCATTCTCTCTGTTCAGGACACCCCTAATTCACATCAAAAACATACATCTGAAGGGGCAGATGGCTCGGTGGGTCAAGGTACTTACGGCCGAGCCTGTATGAGTTGAGCTCAAATCCCGAGGATCTGCATGATGGAAAGAGAGGACTGACTCCCACAAACTCTCCTCTGATATCCACAAGCATACTGCAATATGTGTGCATGCACCCACATGTGCTCGTGTACACATGCGTGTGCGCACCCACAAATACACACACAAATAAAAACATGCCCTTGAGCTTCAAAGGACAGCATTTTTATTTTTTGGTTTATCTATTTCACGTGTGAGTGTTTTGCCTGCATGTATGTCTGTGCATCCTATGCTCACCTGGAGCCTGCAGAGGTCAGAAGAAGGAGTCAAATCCCTTCGAACTGGACTAGCAGACGCTTGTGAGCCATCTGGACATTGGGAACCGAACCTAGGTCCTCTGAAAGAGTCTCTCCAGGCCCTCTACCTTTTATGTTGTTGTTTTTTTTAGACTGCCCTCTGAGTGCTGGGATTAAAAGTATGTGCCACCACCGTCAGGCTTTCTATTTTATTTTTAATTATGTGCATCTGTGTGTCTGTGCACAGAAGTGCAGGTTCCTGCAGAAGACAGCTGTCAGATCTCTCTGGAACTGGAGATGGCTGTATACCACCAGCCATGGGTGCTGAGCAATGAGCTCCAGTCCTCGGGAAGGGCAGAGTATCTTCCTAACAGCCATCTCTCCAGGCCCTCTACTTTATGTTTTGAAGCCAGTCTCTTGCTGAGCCTGGAGCTCACTAGCTGGCTAAAGAGATTCTGTCTTTGCCTCCCCAACACTAAGATTACAGGTGCACTCTGCTGCCCTTGGTGGTTTATGTGAGTGCTGGCTATTTGAACTCAAAGTGTCTATTGCTGTAAAGAGACAGCATGACCACGGCAGCTCTTATAAAGGAAAGCATTCCATTAGGGCTGGCTCACAGGTTCAGAGGTTTAGTCCATTGTCATCACAGCAGGAAGCGTGGCAGTGCACAGACAGACTTGGTGCTGGAGACGTAGCTGAGAGTTCTGTATCTGTATCAGCGGGCAGCAAGAAGAGAGGGACACTGGGCCTGGCTTGAGCATCTGAAACCTCAAACCCCACCCC
>JAQHUG010000078.1:3291403-3314344 GCA_028555095.1 Dicrostonyx torquatus
GAAAAGGAAGGTGAATAGAGAATTCCTGAGGGTGGAGGAGCAATTCAGGTTTGGGCAGAGCTTGGGGGGAGAGAAATAAACGCAAGGTCATGCTGTAAAGGACAAGAAGTCCTGAGCTGCCTTTAAACGATGATGGTGTGAAAGAGTCTGTTTCTTCCACGTGCCTCCGAGAACACGCTTAGGGCAAAGCACCAGTTTCTATGTTGGGGCGATGGTCCCTGACATGAAATATACATTTAAATTAGCCATTTTTTATCAGAAAAGGGGCACACTGCACTCTAATTTTTTTTGTTGTTATTTTTAATTGTGTGTGTGTCCCCGTGTGTGGGTGTGCTCACATGTGTGAGGGTAACTGCAGAGGCCACAAGTATCAGATCCCCCTGGGGCTGGAGTTACAGGCACTTGTGAGCTGCCTGAAGTAGGGTGCTAGAAATCAAAACTGGGGTCCCCTGGAAGAGCAGTATGTGCTCTTAACTACTGAGGCATCTCTCCAGCCCCAGGTACGCTGCATGCTAACGTCAGACACGCAGTTTGGTGACAAGAGTCAATTGCCTCAATGCCTAGCACAATGACTGCATGAGTTGTAGCTATTGGGCAAGCAAATGCACCTAAAAATAGCTCACAGAAAGTCTGATTCAGACAAGGAAAATGTGGCCGTCCCCCGACACAGTCAAGCTGAATGTCAGGTTCAAACCTGCCAGATTCCTTAATTAGGGAGCCATGGGTCTCCACCTTCTTAGCTCACCAGCAAACCATATTAAAAGCAATCATTTGCAGGTCACTTTAATAAACTCCTGAGAAATTTAATGAGAGAAAAATGTAGTCAGTTTAAAACCCTTACCCACTTGGGTAAAGACACCCAAGAGAGTCTAGTGGGTAGCATGGGGGTTGATATGTGCCAACAATTTCCAGCAGCACTTGGTACAAACTAGACCCTCCATAAACAACAAATAATGGTTATGGCAGCTGCAGCTAAATTCTATCCACCGACGGCATGCACACATTATGACCACTGGTAGGGAGGGGCTGCTTGTGGCCAGCGGTAGGTGGAAGGCTGTAATTGAAGGAAACTTTGAGTTGATTTCAAAGAGAGAGGAGGGAAAAACCTCTGCAAAGGAGCAGAGGTGAGGAGAGGGCTGGACTGGGACGACTCTTTAGTCCTTCTGTGTATTGTCTCCTCTGTCTGTTAGTTTTCTAAGAATATTTTCAGACTTTAATTTGTCTATTATTGATTGTTTCCGGTGCTGGGCCTCACACAGGCTATTTAAGCAGCCTGCTGCTGAGCTAACATTGTCCCTTGGTTTTAGTTAGTAGTTTAAATGTACTTATTTTTGTTTTATATGGATGGTGTATGAGTGTTTTGCCTGCACGTATGTAATTGTTCTGGGCATGTGTCTGGTGCCGTGGAGGCCAGAGAGGGCATCAGACCTTCTGGACCTTCTGGGACTGGAGTCGGGGATGGTTGCAAGGTTCTGGGACTCAAACCTGGGTTCTTTGCACGGTCAGTGCTCTTAACCGTCTCTCCAGCCCCCTTAATCAATACTTTAAAATGACTAATTATGACTACATATATTTATGGGGCACACGCACACACAACATAGAACGAGAAAACTAACCAACATATTCCACACCTCACTTACGTATCATATTTTTAGGATGAGGCATTTGGTATTTTTCTACTTTGAAATACATATTTTGTTTGTTTGTTTGTTTTTCGACACAAGGTTTCTCTGCGGCTTTGGAGCCTGTCCTGGAACTAGCTCTTGTAGACCAGGCTGGCCTCGAACTCACAGAGATCCGCCTGCCTCTGCCTCCTGAGTGCTGGGATTAAAGGCGTGCGCCACCACCACCCAGAGAAATATACATTTTTATGTCACTTTAGTCACACTACTACCCAACATATCTCACATTAATTCTTGCCATCTATCTGAAATTCTGTCCTCTTTATTACAAATTACATTCATTCTGTTTGTGCGTGTGTGCACCACGGCACTTGTGGCAGTCAGAGGGCAATTTTGGGACCCAGGGACTGGATTCCAATCCTCAGCCGACTCTACACTCTGCGCTAACTTGTCACCTCGATACGCTGTGGTCTGAACAACAGCTCCCCATTCCCTCCCACTCCACACTCTGGCTAACTATCATTCTGCTTCTATGACATCAGGCAGTACTTGTTATTCTGAGCTTGGCTTGTTTCCCTTGGCCTAATGTCTTCTTGGTTAAATCATGTCCCAAATGACAGGATTTTCTGCCTTTTTGAAGCTAAATAACATCCCTATTCCATATTTCCCATTGGGCATATGGATACATTTTATTTATCTCTTCATTTACTAATAGGTAAAGGCTGACTCTATAGCTTAACTACTGTGAATCATTCTGGGCTGAACACGGTGGTGCTATGTGTTAGCTCTTTAACACAAGCCTGCAAGCATGACGACCTCACTATGAGTGACAATGGAAAGGAGGTTGAGATGGTCTATGTGTGTCCAGAATTAGAAGGATTAAATTTGGGCAGAGAACTCTGTGTTTTAGAGCAGGCTATGGAGAGCCACTCTGGCATATAGACTCTGAACTAAGGACCAGGGATAACTTACCATTCAGTGTTTATATCTAGAGAGAGAGGATGTGGGCTGGAATCTGAGCTGCCGTTGTATTCATCCTGCTCAGCTCCTCAGAGCGTCAATGCGCTCTCTTATTTGTAAAATGGAGCTGTAACGATCCCTGTCTCATTCCACGAGTGTCAAGTGTTGAGCATCTTCCCTCTCACATAGCGAGCATTCTCAACGATGCCCACTATTACTACCTAGGAGGCTAGGTTCTGCGTCACGAGGTGGAGCGGTTAGGGTGCCATTCTAATACTTTCCCACAAATGTTTACTGAGACGCTTGGAAACCCACAGGAGTAAACACAGACGTCTGGTAAGCAAAAATGATCCCAAGTGACGTCATCACACTAGGATACCCACAAGGACGGTCCCTCTTTAACTCTTATCCTGCCTGACACTAGAGAAAGAGTTGACATCTCAAAAGGAAATGTCTAAAAACCAGACGGAAGCAAAAATGACTCCGGCCGGCTTAGAAAGTGCTACCTTATAGAGACAAATAAGTTAGCAAATTTTGCCACATTTTACCAAAGACAGCAACAGGCAAACATCTCAACTACATGCAAGATTCACTTAGCGGTCAAACTTTCTATGGTACCTTGTCCACTTCGTGAGGCAATGGCCACATCTGAGCTTTGCCTATCCTACCGCTCTTTTGAGTTCCAGAAGGACTGATGCAAAACCACATTTACCTTTGAACTGACCACATGATTGTACAAGTAGGTACTGCGGCGCTTGTTAACTGAAATGAATTTGTGAAATGGACTCTTCCAAATGAAAGGAAGGCTGTCCCGGAGCTATGAGCTTCAGTGTGGTCAGGCTTGTTATCGGCTATGGAAGTATTTCCCAAATATCTAAGCTCTGAATGAACGAAACTCGTATGGATGCTAGAGCAGAGTTTTCTATCAATCGGAAGCGTAGCCTTATCTGAGGATCTAAGACAGCTGGGACGTGCAGATTTCAAAGGTTGGCAACTGTTTGGTGGATCTGAGCCACCCCTTGTGTAACTGGAAGCAGACTGCCTTGGGCGCATCTTGGACTAAAAGTTTCAAGACCCAGCTTCTCTAGCCCTGCTTCTGCCACGCAATGCTCCGGTCACCATGTCTGTAACATGGAGAAAGGACTGTCCATACTGAGCTTTCTCTAGAGAATAAATTATATACAAACATGATAACGAGCGAAGGAAACAGGTGGTATTTCATAGTTCATTTCTTAGATCTGAGTTATTTATTTAGTGAATTCGTTTTTAGTGTTTTAAGACAGGGTCTTTCTTTGTAGCCCCTGCTGTCTTGGAACTTGCTATGTAGATCAGGCTGGCCTCGAACTCATGGAGAGTCTCCTGCCTCTGCCTCCAGAATGCTGAGATTGAAGGCATGGACCACCATGCCTGGTCATAGATCTGAATTATTATAAACAGTTAGGATTTTATTTTAAGGTGAGAAACCCCCCCCACATTTTATGGGAGTTTTACTTCTGGTGACCCTGTCCCTTCACCAACATGAACAGGAAATGCATTTCTCGACCTTTTTGGTAGGAACAAGTGAAGGATGAGGAACATTAAGCTGCTGGACACTGGACAGCAAAGAAAAGAGGTCAGGGGAACAGAGACCTAGGAGAGTGTACGGCCACAGCCTTGAAACAACAGACCACAGTGGCTAACAGCTCTTCCTCCCAACTTTCCATGTAAACGTAACTGATAGAATCCAGAGCCATGGTCCTCCAGCTCCCTAATGTTGTGACCCTTTAATACAATTCCTCATGCTGTGGTGACCCCCAAACACAAAATTATCTTCATCGCTACTTCATAACTACAATTTCGCTACTGTTACGAACCGTAATGTTAATAAATATCAGTGGTCTCCATTGGTTTTAGGTGGCCCCTGTGAAAGACTCATTCGCCCTCCAAAGGCGTCATGACCCAGAGGTTGAGAAACGCTGATCTAGAGTCTGCAGTCTCTAGTCCTCTAGAGTGGAGGACTCTCATACATGTGGAACCAGGCGGTGATTCACAACACCAACAACAGCAACAACAAAACGCCTGCATGATGGTCATAGAGATTGAGTCTTCACTATTAGAAATTACCATCGATAGCAGTATCAATAAAACATTCTAGGCTCACCCACAACTTAGTTAACATGAAAAAAATGGGCTAATTTAGATATTGGTTATGCCATTAGTTAAAGTTGCAGTGGTGCATTCTGACACATTACGGCGATAGAGCAAATCAACAAATAGTGACTCTTTTTTGTTTTCTTTTAGAAAGAGAAGCAAGAATAACAACCATTTAAAAACCACACCTCTGGATTATTATTTGGATTAAAAACCAAAGCATTCAAAGTAGCACAAGAAAGGAAAAAGAGTTTCCTTACAGGACGTAAACCCTTGTGATGGAAATATTTGTTCTCAGCGTGAAGCATTTACAGGTCAGATCTAATGTGCAAATCTAATATGCACGACAATGCTTCAAGAGCACAGGCACAGCAGTATGTGACGTGTTTCTGTCTTGGTACATAACTTCAGTGTTCCTTCACAACACTATAAAAGGCGTGTGTGTGCGTGTGTGCGTGTGTGCGTGTGTGTGTGTGTGTGTGTGTGTATGGTGTGTTTGCACAGACTGGGGTGGGGGAAGATAAAGTATACTTGTCTCCAACTCTCTTGTGTGGAAACAGTGAAGAGGAGTTCTGAGAGACAGCCACGAGCTCTAAATCAAATAAAGTGCACGTTATTGTGAAAGCGATCAACACAATGACAGGCAACAACCAGAGACACCTGGATCTCCCCGGATATCACTCAGAAATAGAAGAATTGGAGCAAATTTTAGCATGATCTCTTGACATGGAGCCAAGATTTGAGGAATTTCCCCCAGAACTCTTTGGGGAATAAGAAAACATCAATTATACTTTCGCATTCATTCTCATCACCACCGGATTGCAAGACAGACAATGCATTCTTTAATGAGGGCCGGAAGGGAGAAACGAAGAGAAAAAGAGGCTTGAGAAGGAAGGAGGGAAGGAGGAAGGGATGGAGGGGGAGGGGGGAAGAGAGAGAGAGAGAGAGAGAGAGAGAGAGAGAGAGAGAGAGAGAGAGAGAGAGAGAGAGAAGGACCGTGTCTATACAAGTTTAGAAAGCCTTTCCCATCGGAACGCAGGCTAGCAATTCGGTCCTGGGCGCGTCCCCCCAAGAGGTCACTTACTGGGCCGGCCCAACTTTGCCTTCTCTCTTGCCGAGCACTTTGGCGGGCTTGGCGTCCTCCACCTCTTGCTGGAGCTCAGTCATCGGGACCAGGACTCGGCTCCCAACACGGGGATCCCCGCTCCCGGCCCTCTTGGAGCCTTAACCCTGCGCATCCAGGGGGCCGAGCTCCGGGGCCGCCAACCTGGACACGTTGGAGCGGGTGCGATTGGTCCGAGCCAGGCTGGGAGAGCCCAGAGGGAGGGAGGGAAGGGGAGGGTCGAAGCAAAGTGACAGCCCTTTTCCCCAACCCACGAAGCAGAAGGAGAACAAATGGAAACCTGTTGAACTCGTCTTGCTGGGAGAAGACGCTAATTGGCTAAGCAGGTAAAACATTTGCCTAACAAGACAACGCAGTAGCCGTCGGCTGTTTTGGGTCCCGTGGGTAATCTGGGGTCGGGGTGGAGAGGGATGGGGGGGGGTAGGGCGGGCGTGGGGGTGGGGGTAGACTAGACAGGAAGTGGACCGCACTGAGTGGTGCGGGCTCACACCAGTGACCTCTGAGCCGGCCCTCTGCCTCGCCGAAATTATCCGCACAGAGTGTTGCCTCACTGGGGACACCCTCTGCGTGCTAACAATAGAGACTCTCGGTTTGTCAGGTGGGGGTCACCTTCTTAACCCCGGCTAGTTCTTCGGTGGGTAAGAGATGGGAGAGGCAGTGAAACTATCATCGAAACCTCCTTAGCAATCTTGGCAGGTGTGGTTTGGCTGAATAATATTCCATTATCAGGTATGCATCTTCCATAGCAGATGTGTTTTATGCATATAAGGATGGAGATTTGGGGGCGCCCCACCTTCCGCGGTTCTGAATGATGGTGCTATGAAGCCGTGACTGCCTGTTCAAGTCCGTGCTTCCATTCCTTCGGATGCTTATCTAAAAGTAGACATGCTGAGTCACATGGTGCTGGGTGTTTAATCTTTTGCACAGCCATGGTCAGGCCCTTTAAATGCACAAATAGGCTAAGTTTTCAGGCATACATACCCTTACAGCTGAATTAAAGAGCCCTCAAAGACTCTTGACTTCAGTGGTGTGGCTGTAACTGAGGCAGAGCTAGGAGAGGACCTAGAGACGGAGCTTTGGGTAAAGTTCCAGAAGTAGCTTCCTTTGTTTTACCAAACATCATTACATCACCAGACAGCTAATTGTTTATTCTTCCAGATTTTTTTATTTTTATTTTATAAACTTCGCTGTAAAAATGGCAAATAGATAAGAACGGCGCGCGCGTGCGCGCACACACACCCGAGAAACAAAGTCTATACAAGTCAGTGAACTTCTCCACAGGCTGGGCAGTGGTGGCGCACTTCCTAGCAGTCCAAAGGCAGAGGCAGGCAGATCTCTGAGTTTGAGGCCAGCCTGGTCTGCAGAGCGAGTTCCAGCACAGCCAGGACAGGTCTGGAGCCTCACATTCAATTTACACTTTCAGTATTCAATATATTTGATGCACTTACCCACCACCAAAATCACAAAGATTTATGCACTTACCCACCACCAAAATCACAAAGATTTATGCACTTACCCACCACCAAAATCACAAAGAATCATGATAGAATCAGAACTAGGAAAACACTTAGTTTTATAACTTCTTTTATAACACAGGTTCATCACCTGCATGCAGTCTTTTTCATCTTCTAATATTTAGATTTTCATGTTCCTTTTTCATGTTGTACAGTATCCACATGTACATTTATTTACGTGTTCCTATATATTATTGATTAAATTCCACATATGAGAGAGAACGTGTTTTTTTCTTTCTGAGATTATGTGACCTTGCTTAATATAGTTTAAGTCCATCCATTTTCCTATCCTACAATTTGTTAAACTCCATTCTCCTTTAGAACTGAGTAGTATTTCAACACACACTCACTCACACACACTAAATTTTCATGATCCATTCATCCATTAATGGCTAATGAGGTTGATTCCAATTCTTTGCTATAGTAAATAAAGCAACAATAAACCTGGGGTGCAAACTCTGGTAGGGTATGGAGTTGTCTGGACATGTGCGGGAGTGAAATAACTGGGTCCTGTGGTAGTTTTATTTCTAATTTTGTTTTGAGAAATCTTCAAACTGATTTTCACAATGACTGTAATAATTCGCACCCCAGCCAACAGTGATAAAATTTCTCTTCCAATTACCATACAGCCACATCAAGCACAATGTGTACAATGTGGCGTCAATCAATAAGGAAGTCTCATGTGTAGGACAGAGGCAGACAACGTTGCTTAAGATGTGATTTTGAAAGTGCTTTGACTTGCGCTTCTATGAAACTCATTACTTTTCTTCCTTTGGGCCTCTGGAAATTCTTATCTAATATCCAAAAAGAGCTCCAGCTCATAGATCTTCCAGTTATTGAAATAACTTTGGTAGAAAACTCTGAACTCATCTCTTTGGAGGTATATGTTTCAAACAGTTTAGAATATTGGTCAAATGTTGACCTTTACTTAGCATTGGTCAGATATGCCGCACAGCTCTCACAGCTCAAGGGCAGAGTTCAAAGAATGGGTTTGGAAATTTGAGTAGAGGTGTGGTCGTGGAGTGTGACCAGATGGCTACCGAAGTCGCAGAACATGGCAGGGTGTGTCTTTGTTCGTCAACATGACTGTGCATTAACTGGCTTCGCAGGCCAGGGAGTTACTCACAGTCTGATGATGCATTTTGGAAGGTGCCTATGGGTTTCTGAGATAAAATCTGGAGACTCTATCGTAATTTAGACATGCCCAGTGTTTGTGGTCAGAGTATCCCAGAAACACTGATCAGTCCACCCCTGCTTTCAGTGACCGTCAGTTATCTGAAGGGGATGGTGGGAAGACTTGGAGGGGTTAAGAAGAAAGCTGTGCAGGGACACTGGAGAGCTTCATTCGAAGACTTAAAAGTTGTCAGAATCAAAGTTGAGAACTATTACTGGAGGCTAATCACTTTTGGATGCTTTGTTGTATTAAATAAAGTCGGGTGAATACAAACTTTGCAGTGGAAGAGGGAATCATAGGCCCGGGGGACACCTGCTGTGGGGCCTTTAAAATAACAAAACATTTCAAATCAACAGAATGGTTTTGAACCATTGTTTCCCAACCCACAGTGTATACTGGGACATTTAATCACTCGAGATTTCTGCCTACAGATGAGATACAAAACCCATGTTTCCTGTCTGTGTTGAGAAGAAAAGGGCAGCGTGGCAAAGGGTCCTAGGGCCAGAGGGTAGCTCAAAACCACTAGCATGTATATCTGGTTCCCCAAGAACATAAGGGGTGAAGCAAACCCGTCCTCATTTCAGTGCTCTTTAGAGTTTTAAAAATTTCTATTGCTTGCTTATTTATTTATTATTGCTTATTTAAGGCAGGGTCTAGAGCCCTGCTCGTCTGAGCTCTCACTGCATTTGGCTTGTATGCGGTGCTGAAGACTGAACTCCAGAGGCTGGGCATGCCAGGCAATCACTGTACCCACTGAAGTACATCTCAGCCCTCATTTCAATATGCCTCAAAAAATGCAGCAAATGACACCACATGCTATGAGTTAAATAAGTGTTCCTTCTAAACCTATGTGTTAAAAGGTACGGTACCCAGCTCAGGAGGGCAGGATTGTAGAGATGGTAAATCTTTAGGGATGAGGCCTAATGGCATGCAGTTTGGTCACAGGGTCCTATTCTCAAGAATACTGGGACCCTGACTCTTCCTACTTTCTCTCTTTTGCTTCCTTGCTACCACAAGGTGAGCACTTCCCTCGGGCATGCTCTCTCTCCACACCACACTTTCTCTTAGCAACTTCCAAAGCAATGGCACAACTGGTCATGGACCAAAATCTTCAATACTGTGAGCCGAAATGAACCTTTCCTTCTCTGTAAATTGACTATCTCAGTTATTTTGTTATAGTAACGAGAAGCTAGCATACCACATAAACAATAACTTGAAACCTGCCCCATAGTTTAAAACACCTGCCTATTTTCTAAATGGTAAATGTCATTGACCACAGCTCATGAGTGGGAAGGCTTTCGAGGTCACCCAGATGAGTTCTTCACACTTTGGTTAGAATCCAGGCTCTTAGGCCGAGTGAGGGGAGGGTCCGGTACTTGTACTTAGGTCTTTTGACTCAATGCCAGCTTCTTTTCTTGTTTTTTTTTAATGCTTATATTTCTAGTATTTTTTGAGAATATCATGTAATGTTTTTATCAAATTCATCCTCATTCCATCCTCTCCAGTTCTTCCCCTATCCCCCCTCCCAACTTAATGTGTTTTGTTTGTTTGGTTTGGTTTTTGTTTTTTAAAAACCACCGAGTCTACTTAATGTTGTTGTGTGTAAGGCCATCTATTAGTTCATGGGCCTGTAATCTCTGAAGAAAACAGATGCTTCCCCAACAACCATCACTTGCCAATAATGTCTCAACTACAAGCGGAACTTCATAAATCCTTCCCTGGCCCATGCTGGAATTTTCTCTGGCTTGATCTTGTACAACTCCTGTGCATGCAGTCACAGCTACTGTGCATTCTTGTGTGTCACTGCCCTGGCCTGTCCAGCAGATACTGTTTTGCTGTAGGTGTCCACTGCTTCTGGCTCTTACAACGTTTCTGTCATCTCTTCCATTATGATCCCTGAGCCCTGGGGGAAAGGGGTGTAATATAGACATCCCATCCACAACTGAACACTTTTAGTCTCTTATTCTCTGTATGTTGACCAACTATGAGCCTCTGTGTTAGTTGCTATCTACCGCAAAAGGAAACTTCTCTAGTGAGGACTGAGAGATGAACTTATCTATGGGTATAAAGATAAGAACTTTGGGGACAGCTTGTTACCATGTTCATCTAGAACAATGATAGTGTTGGGTTTCCCCCAGGGCCTATGACCTAGACAGTCATAGGTTTTTGGCCCAGTTAACAGTACCAGGCATGCATTCCATTGTGTTCAATGCAAACTTCCTTTTTTTTATTTTTACAGTTATTTAACTTTATTTTATGTGCATTGGTGTAAGGGTGTCAGATCCCCTGGAACTGGAGTTACAGACAGTTGTGAGCTGCCATATAGGTGCTAGGAATTGAACCTGGGTCCTCTGGAAGAGAAGTCTGTGCTCTTAACTGCTGAGCTATCTTTCCAGCCCTGAATGCCAACTTCTTGACACTATTTAGGTGTAGTCATTCCTGCTTCGGTTGGAATTCTTTTGCTTCACACATTTGCACTTTCGTTTTACTGGGGGAAATGGGACGCTCACCTACCATGCAACTAAACAAGATTTAAAAACCAAGCTTCCATCACTTTTCAAACTGTTTTGCTGTTTTGAGTCTGATCCTCAGGGAGTTCAACAGCAACAGCAGCAACAACAACAAAAACCCCACAGTGCTCCCTAGAAGATAAAGACCCTGTTTTCTTGCCCTCCGGTGGGGTGCTTGTAGGATTGTTGAAGCCTGAATAATGCAAAACACATTTTGTTGATGGCAAAGAGCTGTGTTGGAGCATATGTTGAAGGAAAGTTCCACTGGGGGTCACAGGTGTGAATACAAGGTTTGTGAAGAAGCAGATTATCAAAATGCAGAAAACAACGGTCCATGAGGTGCCCAACTCAAACAGTGTACCCTACTGTGGTTCAAGTAATGCATGGAAGAGGGAGTGGAAAGACTGTGGGTACCAGAGGACCCAGATGTCTCCTGTGTGACTGTGTCTTCTCTGCATGACAGGAAAGCTGTACCTGTGACATCTCAACAATATAATTGCCTAAACAAATGACTTGCAAAATGACAGCTTCAGTTTATGTGTGTCTTAGTCAGCATTTCTATTGCTGTAAAGAGACACCATGACCACAGCCACTCTTGTTTTGTTTTTGTTTTTTGAGACGGGCATAGCCCTAGCTATACTGGAATTCATTTTATAGATCAGACTGCCCTCAAACTCTCAGAGATGTGCCTGCCTCTTTCTCCCGAGTGCTGGGATTAAAGGCATGTTGCCGTCAAGTCTAGCAGACCACAGCGACTCTTATAAAGGAAAACATCTAACTGGGTTACAGGCTCAGAAGTTTGGTCTATTTTCATCATGGTGGGAAGCATGGCAGCATGCAGGGAGACAGTGCTTGGGAGGAGCCAAGAGTTCTACTTCTGGGTCAGCAGGCAGCGAGAGGACAAAGACACTGGGCCTGGCCTGAGCATCTGAAACCTCAAAGCCTATGCCCCAGTGACACACTTCCTCCAACAAAACCACACCTACTCTAAAAGGCCACACTCCCTAATACCACCACTCCCAGGTGACCCAGCCTTCAAATCTAGGAGCCTCGGGGAGCCATTCTTATCCAAAGCACCACAACATGTCAGTGTGGATGGAAAACAAATTTCCCTTCCATAGATGAAGAGTTGTAACCAATGGCTGCTGAGAGAGGGGGAATCAGTCTTCTTCAAGGACAACCTCCTTCATAGGTTATCCAATTCCAAGTGGTCAGTCCTAAATACATGTCTAAATATGAAACGACCTCATTAAGTTGTGGGTGCCTGCGTGTGTGATTGCACACATATGTACGTACATATATATTACATATATGCATGTGCGTGAAACAAAAAAACATTCAAGGAGATGAGGTTATGAATTTGAGGGAGTAGGTGGACACAGGAGGAACTGAAGGGGCAGAGGGAAGGGCAAGAATGATTTAAATATGCAGATCAGCCTAGAGTCCTAGGTGTGAATACTGGGAGCCAGGTCTCTAGGGAACTGTTTTAAATATATGAGATACAAAAGTAAAACTCACCTTGTTATGATTCTTCCATTCTAGCCATAGAAACCAAAACTTGAAAAGTACAACCAGTCCTCTATAGTCACATATTCTGTCTCCTCCGATGTAACTGATTGCAGATCAAAGTGTAAACGGGCCTCCAGTGGGTCTGTCTACACTAAACATGTATGGCGTCTCTCCCCACTTGTATGAGAACTATTTACACAACATTTCCATGGCATTAGGGACTGTAAATGACTAGAGGATAAATGCAGATTTGACACTAGGTTTTATGGGGGCTCTGAGCCTCGCTGGCTTTTGATCTTAGAAACAGTCCGCAGAGGATGCTGAGGGACCACTGTATCTGAGCAGCACCAGTTCTCAATGCATAAGAGATACAAAGATGATGAAACAGAAAAGAGGAGAGGGGGAGGGAGACTTGCTCTATATAGGATGGTGGGGATGCTCCATTGAGAGGTGACTGCTCAGCTGAGATTTGAAGGACAAGAAGGAGGAAGCCCATAGAGATCTGGGTGCAAAGCTAGCCCGCTGGAGGGAAGACACAGGCAGACACTGGTGGTGAGCTTGGCACATTCTAGAAACAACTAAAAGGCTGCTACTCTGTAGTTGTGTTTACTGGAGGGAGACAGCCAATGTCTCACACAGGTTTCACTACTCTATCCAAAACAAGTACCCTGTCTGCTGTATTCACTACTCTATCCAAAACAAGTACCCTGTCTGCTGTATTCACTACTCTATCCAAAACTCTCTGCTTCATGTTAGCTGCTGTGTGAAAATGGAAAATGGTTCCCAAAGGGAGTGACACTATTAGGAAGTGTGGCTTTGTTGGCGTGGGTGTGGCCTTGTGGGAAGAAGTGGGTCACTGTGGAGGCGGGCTTTAAGACCTCACGTATGCTCAAGCCACACCCACTGTCTCAGTCCTCTTCTTGTTGCCTGCATATCAAGATGTAAAACTCTCAATTCCTTCTCCCGCACCAAGTCTGCCTGCACACCGCCATGTTTCACGGTGACAGTACTCGACTGAACCTCTGATCTGTAAGCCACATAATTAGATGTTTTCTTTTGTAAGAGTTGCTGTGGTCATGGTGTCTCTTCACAGCAATTGAAACCCTACGACATATGCTCAGTAAAAATCTGCCAAGTGAATGAATCATTGGGCAGCTGTTTATAACCTCTGATGCCCGACCACAATCCTGTAGACTTCTCTCTGACTTAGGATATTATAACACTGGTGTTTCCCCCCACTTCACAGTGGAGGAAAGGAGTGAATGAAAAAGAAATAATAGGAAATCTCTCCTCACAACTGATAAAAACCATTGGCTCATGCTGTGTGTCACTTCTCTGCTAGTTGGGTGCAGATGTCCCTAACAGAATGGAGTACTCCCAGATGATCTAGCCCATGAGCCACTATATATAATGTACTGGTACAGACAGAGCTGCAGAGTCTAGAAACTTGCCTTGTGTTGGGTTGGTACCACCAGTCATTGGACTAGCTTTCTTGCCCCCCGCCCCATTTGGCAGCTTGCTTTTCTGTCCCACGAGGCGCTTGACAGTTTGGTCCACCATTGCCCTTGTCATATTGTCCCAAAGCAGCTAATGTTTAATTATTATTAGAGTCGTTTCTGCCTATCACATTCTTTGTTACTCCTACTGCGTGCTTTTTATTGCTTCTTCTGACTTTATTCATTCCCTTTCTATACCCTTCTCTTCCTTTGTGACAGATTCAATTAGCATTTTCTCATCTTGCAAGTCTTTTGTCTTCGCTTAGTCCAGAAGAAACACGCCAGAAGGGTGGCAGAAATGTTGTTGAGCAAACATTAAAGATTCGCTCTTTTGTCAGTTAGCTACAGATTTACTTCGCATTTTGGCTCAGTCTTTGAAATAGTTAATTTGTTTGAGGCAAATGGTGCGCAGCCTCCTCTCACTTCCCCTCTCTGTTCCTTCCCTTTATTTTGCCCTCCTTCAACATTTTTTTGGGGGTGGGGTGGGAGTGATTTTATGAACCAAGCCATAGTCCGGGTGATGGAGGTATAGAAGCAAGCATGCTTGCTGTAAGTGACTGTGTGATCGTGTGAGAGAGCAGCTCCGCAGGTATTTCCCAAGCATGTCTACACTGACTGTCTTGTTTCATAACTGGGTACTTGGTACTAACTGCTGTCAAGGTGTCGAAAAGTGGCAGAGAGAAGGGACTGGCCGTTCTGTCCTCCTATCTGGGTCACACAGAAGCAGCTGCCCTCCCCCACATTGACAAAGCCATCTTCCCTATCCCATATTGGCAAAGTCGCCCCTCCCCTGCCCCCACATCTCCATAATGTTTTAGAACTGGCCCTAGCCTGGAAGTCAGGAGAACTGGGCTCTAGTCCAAGCCCTTAGTTTTGTGTTGGAATGTGACTCCATTAATGGAGCACGGAATGAAAGTACCCAAGCTGCCCTAAGGGCACGGCTGGCTAGAGCAATAGCGTTTCTTTCTGCTTTGACACACTCTAAGCAGTGGGGAGAGGGGAGGTGACGTACAAGTTTTGTGTGAACCAATTGCAAAACAATTGAACAATTTCCCGAGGATAGAGTAATTATTACAGTCTATTCATCTGAGAAGACAGGATTTTTGTCTTCTTTCCACAGAGCTGTGAGGTTTGCATTAGTTCTACTTAAAAAAAAAAAAAAATTCCAACTGAAGTCAGCACCTTTCTCTGTGTGCCAAGGTCATAGACTAATTAAAACCAGAATTCGAATTTAATCTGTATTGTAACCAAATACATTAGCTAAAAATTAATCTTGCTTCACATCAACTGATCGGAAATGATCTGTCTACCAAGTCATGTGTCACAAGGACAGTTGCTGGAGTGCTCAGTGTTAGAAAATATAAAATATAAAAGCAGATCCGTAGTAGGCCGTGCAAAGCAGCCCCTGTTGAGAGCTGCAGGATGTCATCCTGGCTTCTCTACTGTCTTGGCTTCTCGCCTAACCACCAGATGTTGACTGGTGTTTATTTTTTGTCCTTGGGTGTTCAAGGGATTGTTTGTGGTGTCCTTTCAGTAAGCAACTCTTCTTTTGGAGCTAGAAGTTTCCCTTGCTTAAATTCCATTGGGAGGAGCCTGTAAGGCTTGCCCGGCAGTCAGACCCCCCGACGGGCAGGCCGGGGGAGGGGGGTAATGGGGACTGGTACATGGTAGAATGAGAAGAGTCAGGCGGCCCAGAGACTCTTCATAAGAAATTTACTGCCTTAGTGGATGGTTCACTCTCTGGAACCCTCACTTACCTCATTTTGGGGGTGGGAGATGGGAACAGCAGAAGCATTTACTTCCTAGAACCCTTAAGGAATTTTAAAAGATTACTATATTGTGAATCATATGTCAGACACATAGTAAGTTAAACGTCTAATCCTCTGAACTATTAATTATCATCATTACATTATCAACCAAAGAATTGCTTTTAACAAATTGGGGATGTGGCTACCCCCAATTCATCAGCCCTCAGTATTTAAAGTCAACCCACAGTATACAGAGTATTAATGGCACAGGCTGGAGGAAGTTACTAATGCTACATGAGATGTGACCTATGTCATTCAGTATTCAATCTCATTCAGGCTAATTTATTCCTGTCAGAAGTTAAGGCTGTATCCTTAGGTTAGAGGCATGGATTATTTCACTTGCTACATTTTAGCCCTAATCTCTCCTCTTCTTCCACCTCCCCACTCTGACAGAATATCCTTCTTAACCCAAAAGCTTTAGCTCAATCAGCACAGAGTTATTTGAATTAGTAGTTAATCAGCGTTAACTCTTAGGGAGATTTGTGGTCACTCTGCTTGGGACAATCCTGATTTAGTCCTATCACTCTGGCATACTTATAATCCATTTCATTCCCTGACTATGACTCTATAAAATGCAGTGGGGGATGAGACAATGTCTTTTTATGTGGTCCAGGCTGGCCTCAAACCTACGAACTTTTTGCTCAGCCTTCTGAGTACCCAGATTACTGATGTGTATTACCACATCCACCTTTAACCTACAGTGTTGACCACACCAAATATTTCAAGTGGGCATCCAATGAGTCAGGCTGCTCTGCCGACCTAGGGCTGTTCTCAGCCAGTCACCGTGTTTCCAACATTTCTATAAAGTTGCCAGTAAGTCAGGGTGAAAAAGTTTGGGCAACAGCCCAAGCTCATGGTCCACCTTGAGGAAGCCAGGGTACGTTCTTAAGCACTGAGCTGGTGTCTCTCCATCCAATTAGAAGTTTGGATCTGACTAATTCAGTTTTACTATTTATCATGACTTTATGAAACTCAGAGTGATTAAGTTTTGTTACTCACTGAGGTACACTATGTGGGGCTGTGAACGACCTGACCTCCTTCATGGGATGCTTTCCTGAACTGTTTTGCTTTAGTGAGAAAGAACGTGGAGGCTGCTTCTCCAAAGTCCCATGCTCTGGCTTTCAGGTTAATCACCCAGGGCACGTATTTCTTAGAGGCTCGGGTAGCTGATGACTACTGATGCTCAAGGGGTAAGCTCTGCCCTGAGAAAACCATAGCGTATGCCAGGAATCACAGTGACATCAGCATCCTTTTGTCTGTCTTTATCATTTTCCATTCATGTTGTTTTATCTACAGGAGTTCTGAAAATATTAGATACATCGATCTTAGTGGTCAGTTACTTGTTTGTATAGATTGAACAAATTCATTGAACATTTCAATATACATAAGTTAAATTTCAATTTTAACCAATTTTTTTTAAGTTCCAACTGTCTTCTATGAAGGCTGGTTTAAAAAAGTATGTACAGTTAGTAAAGTAATAGATGAACTAAAACAAGATGTACCAAATTTTTAATCTCATTTTGTCTCTGTTTTGCGGATAAGTGTCTCATTATCTCTGCTTTAAATATTGGATGATAAAACTTCAGGGATAACAAAGGACTTCTCGGTTGGGACCTTCTCCATTGTTCCTTCTCTCATTCTTCTTTCATGCATAGACGGTAAAGTGCGTGACTCTTCACCATGGAAACCTAGGGAATATCTGCTGAAAATGTCCCAGACTTCTGTTTTTTTATTATTATTTTTTTTAATAGTGTGGGTCTTTACTTCTTGACTCCTTGTTGCTTGTGCAGGTATAGTTGAGTGGGGACGGGAGTCAAAGGGCTCAAGGAGAACAAGTTGGATATTACCACACAACATGCTGCATACAGACTAGAACCTTTAGTTCTAGCAATGAACCTACAAGCATCAAAGATTCTTTATTTTTCTTTGTTCCTACTCCTAGGTGGCCTTTTTGTGATTTGCGGCCAGCCCTGATCTGGCTTTCTAGACGAAGGTAGTTTGGGGACTGAGATTTTATGCAATTAAAGGAAAAGGAAATGAGGCGGCAGACGTGAGATGAACTGAGTGCTTCTGATATGTTAGGCATCCCTATGTGGGACAACTCATAGTGACAATAAGTAGTAAAGACTGGTCCTAGTGCCAGGGATGGGCTACTTCTCCCTGAACTGTTGGCATGGGAAATGTTTTTGAAATGTTCAATGTCAACTTTTTTTTAATTAGAAGATGTAGTTTAAGGAAAGAAGTCTCAATCATTTTGAAAATGAGAGTCAGTTTATTAGTCATAGAAAGATTATTTATGTATTTCGTATTACTAGCAAATGTACTTTCAAAAATAGGAATGCCTTTAAGGCTCTCCTGGCTTCATGGGTCTGTAATTAGTATGCCACAAAGCTCACTCTTTTAAGTGTGCATTTCGTGGATGGGAAAATGGCTCAGTGGTTAAGAACACTCGCCTTTCTTTTAGAAGACCCAAGTTTGTTTCTTATCACCCATACTAAGTGGCTAACAGCTACGTCTAGCTCCAGGGAACCCAACACTCTCTTCTGAGCTCCCACAGGTGACTGTACACATGTGCAGACACTCACATACATGCACAGAGATATACACATGAGTAAAAATTAAAATAAATATTAGCCGGGCGGTGGTGGCACACACCTTTAATCCCAGCACTCGGGAGGCAGAGGCACACGGATCTCTGTGAGTTCGAGGCCAGCCTAGTCTACAAGAGCTAGTTCCAGGACAGGCTCCAAAAGCTACAGAGAAACCCTGTCTCAAAAACCAAAAAAAAAAAAAAATTAAAAATGAAAAAAAATATTAAAATGTAAAGTGCCAGCCGGGGTGGCACATGCCTTTAATCTCAGCACTAGGGAGGCTCTGTGAGTGTGAGGCCAGCCTGCTAGTGAGTTCTAGGACAGGCAGGGCTATGTAGGCTATGTAGGCCCTGTCTCAAAGAAACAAAACAAAAACTAAACAGAGCAAGCAAACATCCCAAAAGTAAGGCATACATTTCTTTGGTTTTTGTATCACTAAACAGAGTTGTGCAAGCATCATCATTGTTCAACTCTAGAGCATGTCCATCATCCCCTCTCTGCAAACAGACAAAACCAAAGAGCAAAGCCTTCCGAACTCTAGAAATCCAAACTAGTCAGTATTGACTAGTCACCAGTCCCATTGTCCCTTCCTCTACTCCCTGGGACTATTGTCTGCAGTCTTGACAGATTTACTTACTTTGAACAGTTTATTTAAATGGAATCCTGTAGCCGTTTGAAACCAGTCTTTTTCATCTATGTCATAGCATGCAGGAGTATTTCATCCTTTATTATGATGAAATAATATTCTAATAATCTTACTAGTCCCACGTTTTCCGTATCTATTTTTTAGCAGATTGTTATATAGTGGTTTCTCGTTATGAATGTTATATGTTCATTATGAATTATATGTTTATATGCAATTATATATGTATTATAAGCAATACTGTGGCGAGTATTTATGTACCAGTGGTGGCTCTATCGCTAGCCCAAGTTTCCTCCCAGCTTTGCTGAGGAGATAGAAATGACAAAGAGCCATCAGCAGGTGTTCTGTGGACAAGTGCGAATTCACTGGGTCATATCATAATTCTATGTTCTGCTTTTTTCTTTCCTCTCTCTCTCTCTCTTTCTTCCTTTTTTTCACTCTCTCTTTCTTTTTTTCTTTCTTTCGATTTTTTGAGATAGGGTTTCTCTGTAGCTTTGGAGCCTGTTTGTAGACCAGACTGACCTTGAACTCACAGAGATCCACCTGTCTCTGCCTCCCGAGTGCTGGGATTAAAGACACGTGCTATCACTGCCTTACTCTCTATGCTCTACATTTTGAAGAACTTTGCAACCTGTTTCTTTCAAAGAGTCTGTATGATTTTATATTCTCAACAACAATGTGGAGGACCCAATTTCTCTACATACTCACAGTTCTTTGTGACTGTCTTTATTTGTAGCCATGAAACCATTGTGGTTTAAATTTTTATTTCTTAATGGCGAGTGATTTTTAAGGATAATATTCTACTGTATTTGAACGTCTTATCTGGTGAAAAAGCTGCTCAAATCCTTTTTAAAAAGACTCATTCTTATTATTTTATGTGTGTGTGCAGTTCTCAGTCACCCAACTTGAGTGCTGGGAATAGAACTCAGGTCTTCTGGAAAAAAGAACTCTGGTTCTTCACTTTGTTCTTTTTTTTTTTCCTCCTGAGTCAGGGTTTCTCTGTGTAGCCCTGGGTATCCTGGAACTTAGACCAGGCTGGCCTTGAACTTTGCCATGATCCCAAGTGCTGGGATCAAAGGTGTATTCCACCATGCCCAATTCATTTTGCTCGTTTTTAAGTGTGCTGCCTTCACTGTTGAATAGCAAGAATTCTTAATACTAGACCTTTATCAGATGCTTTGTAAATATTTTCTTCCATTCTCTTTCATTTTTATGCTGGTATATTACTCTTAATTTATTATTGCTGTACTAATACTTTTAATTCCATATACTAGATTTTAATACCTCCTTACTTTAGGAGGGCTACATATTTTAGCCCAGTTCTGTTGCTTCATGAAAGAGGGAATTAACGACAGGAGGAGCTGGGATACAGGGAAATTGAAAGAATGCGGGTTTAGAGCCTTCATCTAGCACCTGGCTCTTCTTTTAGCCTTTTCACGCCTACTTTCCAGCTTCCTATCTGCAGTGACAGCAGATTCCATTTTATTAAAGTGATTGCGATGTTTGGATTAGCTCTCGGGAGGGGAAGATGGTGTAGGCACACAGGAGACTGCTCAGAAATGTTAAACTGCTGTCATTTTTATTAAGACACAGTGGAGGTGGATCTAAGGAGGAGGAGCCACCTGGCTGGTAAATTGTCACCCAGTCTCAGTGCATTCTGACTGGATACTGAAACTCCATGGTTACCTACCATGATTTTCTTTCCTTTGATCTCAGTGATAAACAACTCTTTGGGATCTAAGGGGCCATAGATTTAAAATAATTTGTCATATGGGCCTAATGAATATTTTATCATGATGTGTTCTTGCTGTCACTAACCAGTGGCTATTTATGTCATTACTGGAAAATAATAGACAAACTCCCTCTTTATCAGTTAGATATGGGACTGTAAGAAAGGTCCCTTGATATACAGTTAAATATTTACCGTACTGTGCAGCATTATTTCAGAACTTTCATTTGGGTGAAGAAACATGTGAGGGCCAGTCTGTTATTGTTGTAGCTATTATATTGAAATTTATATACATATATAAACTTACTTAAATTTATATATTTAAATGTATAAAATATATTTAAATTTTTACTGTTATTTTATGTGCATGGTGTTTTCATCGCATGCATGCCTGTGCACCATTTCCATGAAATACCAATAGAGGCCAGAAGGGTCCCCTGGGGCTGGGGTTATAGATGATTGTGAGTCACCATGTGGATTGTTTGAATTGAATCGGAGACCTCTGGAAGATTAGCCAGTGCTCCGAGCTGCTGAGCCATCACTCTACTAGCTCTGTTTTATTATTATAAACCAGACATGGTGAAAGTTCAAAGTCAAATGATCTTAGTTCAGCCCGCTCCTAGAGGCCAGGGCTCTAGTAAATGAGCAGGTACCATTCACTAGAGATGTACTTATCAGTGTATATCTTAGCTATATAAACTGCAGAATGGAATTTTATGAAATTTTTAAACAACTCAGTCTTGCACCATCTCCAGTTCCACGTGGTGGAAGGAGAGAACGAGTTCCTACAAGTTGTCCTCTGACCTCCACATGCATGCCATACAGTGTGCATCCCCTTTCCCCGCCAAATAAAAAGAGAGAAAAGAAAAGAAAAAACAACTCCTATCCTATCACTTGTTGGCCTTTTGAATAAGAACACTCATTAAAAAGCATAACTCTTGGCTTGGACATACAATTCAGCCACTAGACTCTAGGTTCTCCACCCTGAAGACAACAGCAAAAGTCCTTTCTTTCTTTCTTCCTTCTTTTCTTTTCTTTTGAGACAGGGTTTCTCTGTGTAGCTTTGACTGTCCTGGAACTAGCTCTATAGACCAGGCTGGCCTCAAACTCACAGAGATCCACCTGCCTCTGCCTCCTGAGTGCTGAGATTAAAGGCATGTGCCACCACCGCCTGGCAAAAACAGTAAAACTCTTAATCAATAATTAACATGCGATGACACTTCTCAGTGTTCTTTACTATAGTTCCCATTAATATAGTAAAGTTGTATTTCTCTGTGTTGAAGATATTTAAGCATCTTTTGGGGGAAGAAAATCACCATTACCCTCTGCTGTGACATGTTCACTGAGTGAAGCCAAAGTTTCCTTTTCAGTTTCTTATCAACTTCCAATTCCCAGTTCCAGGAGACTTGGGGGACAGAAGACATGCTGTGGGATGAATTTGGAGATTTATGCTAATAGTGTGATATTCAAAGTGAGCACATAGGACTTCTGGTTGGTGTCTGTGTTGGCCACAGAGACTGGAGGTCCTGGAAGCAGGACTTGGGCTTTTAGCCATCTAGTTACTCAAGGAAGTTCTGCTTTTAACAGACTGTCTTTTATGTGTAGGTGTATGCTAGAGAGGAAAGGGGGTATTCTTAACCACCCCCAGGAACTCTAGGGAGGAAAATATTTCTTAGTTTTTGTGTGAATTCCCAATTCTTCACTACCTTATAATCACAACATAGAATGTCTGTGAGTGTCAAGTACTTGTTATAGAAACAAATATAACACACACACACACACACATGCTGTTTTCTTTCTTTCTTTCTACACGTTTTCTCTGTGTTTCTACAAGTTTTCCCTGGCTGTCCTAGAACTCACTTTGTAGACCAGACAGGCCTCAAACTCACAGAGATCCATCTGCCTCTGCCTCCCGAGTGCTGGGATTAAAGGTGTGTGCTACCATTGCCCGGCCACACACAATATTTTATGTTTACTATTGTACCTATTTCTTAGATGCCCCTTACCCCCACCCCGGACTCTTTGCAGACAAAGGACAAGTGTAGTGGTCCCATGTTTTTAATCCTAGCTCTCTTGAGACAGGGAATTCAAAGACAGCTTGGTCTGCATTGTGAGTTCTATCCAGAGCTACA
>JAQHUG010000078.1:3319552-3342305 GCA_028555095.1 Dicrostonyx torquatus
AACTTACATAACTAATGATGGGAAGGACTTTTCCAAGGCCCAGCTTCTGGCCCTATGCATTTCAAACTCTTGTCTCCCTTCCACTACCCACACGCCTTTGATTTGTGGCACCTGTAGGGGATGCTCATATTATGTTTCCACAGGGCCTGGTTCCCTATGCTGGCAAGCAGAGCGAATGGCCTTAGTGAGCGTGAGATATTCCTGAAAGGCCTTCCGACCCCAGCTGGTGTGTGAAGTCTACTGTGCACACAGAGATAAAGGTGAACTACAAAAACAGAGTCTTCTAATTCCGGCTAAATGAATCTCCAAACAGCATTCCCTAGATCCGACTGTCAAAGATGCCCTTGGCTATTTGGCCAGAGGTGAAGTGTGCCAGAGGGAGAATCAGTGGAGAAATACAGCGATCAGAACAGAGGTGTAAAATGTAGGGCTCTGTGAGTGCCTCACTAGAGACTCTCCAGGAGCCTTGGAAGGTAGGTGGGCGGGATGGCGAAGCTGCGTTGGCTTGGTGAAAACAGAAAAACAAACAACCACACCCCGGTGTGATACACTCTGAAAACTGGCAGATACAGGACGTTTACCAACGAATATAAAGACTGCTGACTTGGAGGCACGGAAATTGGGGACACAGGAAAGTCCCCCGGAGGTTATACAAAGACCTACAGAAGGTACGTCCTGAGAGGAGTAGGAGTCGTCTATGAGGCAGTCAAGGGAAAGAGGGACATGCTGTAAGCTTGAAAATCTGGTAATAGTATGGAGCGCCGTCACTGAGAACTCGGTCTGGGCTTTGAGTAGAGGCTGTGTGGAGATGTCGCGGGGACAGACTCTCTCTCCCTGCAATGGTGACTGATGAACATATCTATCCTTTCCCGCTCTGAGAATTCTGACTCTCCAAAGGAGGAGGCCTAGCCATCCACGGTTAACCTCATTCTGACCTCCACAGCCGCATTCCCTACACCCTGGTGCTGTTATTCTGCCACCTTATGAATTCGCTTGCCCTTCGCCCTCCTTCCTGAGGTTCTCAGGCAGTCCTGCCACTCTGGCGGTCTTCCAAGGAACGCTTACTCCACACTTAGGAAACAAATGAGCGCCCTAACATGGCTTCCTTTGACTGCTCCTAAGTCCTCCTTGCTCCTGGAGGAGGGAGCAGCGATGTTTGTATTTTCAAAATTCAGCTCCCCCGAAGAGACCAAGTTTCCCCTTTGTCTCAGTGACCCCTGTGGATAGGAGTGAAACTGGGTCTTTTCCTTAGTGTTTGACTGAGCAAGAGGGACGCTCTGGGAGAGCAGAGGTAGAGGGAGAGAGGCAACCAACCCTCTCCCACCCTTTGGTGGCAGCTGCTAAGGAGAGAAGGAGCTCATATAGGTCACCAAGTGGAGGCAGAATGAGTGTGATTGCAGGGTGGCCCTGCACTTCGAAGTCATTGTGGGTTATCTAGAACAGTCCCCAAAGCTCAGGGACAGTTGTCAGGCATGGCTGGTCCTCTCTCCTGCATTCCAGCACAGCTCTGCCTCATTCTTAACCTGCTTGGTTACCATCATGAACCTGGTGTGTATCCCTAAAGCCCATAGAGGACCTTCCACTTTAGCGCAATGAGTAACTTTTCCCTTGGTCTCACAGCCAGTTGGCACAATGGCTCTCCCAAAGCTACTTGATCCAATAATTCTTGATTTTCCTATTTGTTGAATGACTAGTTTAACTAACTAACCAACATTTAACTGTGAGTTAAGTCAAATTAGTTTAATAATACTATTACAATTTAATTATTAAGTTGAATTAATTTAACTATTAATTTGACAAAGCTTCCTCCAATCAAATGCACATAAGATTACAGCAATTTGTATTTCTTAAAGCTTGTCCAGTGTCCTGGGTATTTTAGCAAATGATGGTTTTTGTGACTTTGAATGTAGTGATACTGCCCATATTATGCATTTTAAAATAAAGATCCTATTTTTGTTTGTTTGTTTTTGTTTTTGTTTTGTTTTTTGAGACAAGGTTCCTCTGTGGCTTTGTGGCCTGTCTTGGAACTCTCTCTGTAGACCAGGCTGGCCTCAAATACACAGAGATCTGCCTGCCTCTGCCTCCTGAGTGCTGGGATTAAAGGTGTGCGCCACCACCACCTAAGGAATGAAGGCCATCTTGATGGAGATAAAGAAGTGTTCTGTAGATTTTATAGATCCTTAGAAAACCTGAGTTAGAAGGGGAGTTTTTTAGCCTTAAAAAGATTGATAAATACTGAAATATTAAAGGATTCCCTTAAAAATTGAAAACAAGAACTAGAGAGATGGCTCAGTGGTTAAGGGCACTGACTGCTCTTCCAAAAGTCCTGAGTTCAATTCCCAGCAACCACATGGTGGCTCACAGTCATCTCTAGTGGGATCTGATGCCCTCTTTTGGCATAAAGATATCTATATACAGATAGATCACTCATAAACATAAAATAAATAAACAAATCTTTAAAAAATCAGAAACATGAATATCTGGAATCATTACCTATATGTAACATTCTAATACTTCCTTGCTTGTGTAATTATTAAAAACATAAAGATTGGAAGAGTAAAAATAGGTGGGGAGATAGCTCAGCATGTAAAACACTTGGAGAGCTGAGTTTAAATTCTGGCACTCATATAGAAAGTTTAGTACTGTGTGGGACAGAGACAGAAGGATTGCTGGGGCTTGCTAGGTGTCAGCCTCATTCTAGGTTCAGTGAGAGACCCTGCCTCAAGGGCATAAAGTGAATAAGGATGGAGCAAAGCATTCAGTGTCCTCCTTAGGCCATTGCACAAGTGCACACCTGCACACACATGTATGATACACAAGACCATACACACACACTCACACACACATGGTAAAAACAAATATATTAATATTTCTAATGGTTTGATCATCTGCAGAAAAATATTTTAAAGTCTACAAATTGTCAAAACTAATTAAAGGATGTTGAATAAAAGATCAATTTAGAGACATGCTCAAATACATGTGAACACAATATACTCATGCACGCATATACATGCAAAAACTCCTCTGTCAATTTAGAAACCTAAGAACATTTCTGTATATTAACAAAGCAGTTGCAATAAATATCTTTACAATAGCAACACAAGAACCAAGAACCTAGAAATAAGTATAATAAAATGATCTATAAGATCTTTGTGTAGAATGATCTAAAATCATTCTAAAATCTAAAATTTTGTTGAGTGTTATTACAAATGATCTAAGCAAATGGAGAGATACATGATGTCTCTAAATATGACTATTTATGCTATAAAGATGTCAACTTTCCTTAAAATGAACAATGTCATTTCAACTAAATATAAAAGTCAATCCTAAGACTCACAAGACTAACTATGCTCTTCAAGTAAGTAAGTAGTCCTGCTTTACCAGACTTTCTTTAACTGTAATGTGATAAAAATTAGTAGCATGATATATGACAGACTGGTTTTCATACTAAGTGGAGGAGAAAAGGTTAATCAATAAATAATATAGAACAATTCAGTATCTAAATCAAAAATGCTGTTGATTAACATCAAGAAACAAAGATAAACTGTAGCTGTAACAAGGACCCTAACTTCAAAGGAAATGTTAAGCAAACAAACAAATCCTTGTAAGATCTTCACTATAGAAAGCTGCAACTGCCACAATGCAGAATTGTGGAGCTCAGTTCTAGTAAATACATCTACAAAACACATCCCATCATCTATGGCTCAGGGAGCATTCTGGAAAAGGGACTGAGGACTCTAAGAGCCAGAGAACCAGGGAGTTTGCTATGAGACTGTGTCTCCTAGAAATGTCAGAAGCTACACCATAAAGTGTCATTCGCAAGATTGCCTAAACATGAGCCGAATAAGAACGATACCAACAGACATGCTAAGGTGGATGGGGGAGAGCCCATGGGGCCTCGACTATACAAAGAATACAGACAACTAAGGAACACTGAGAGTGCGAGAAATATTTTCCCTAGTGAAGAGTTCCCAATGAGTTACACAATACCAAATGGTCAGTCCTAAAAACATACATACAAGTAACATTATCCAAACTAAGGTTATTTTTTTAGCAATATAGATGTATATGCATATATACATATGCGTGATAACAATTAATGAAAAGAGGCCATGAATTTGAAAGAGCAAGGAGGGGTATATGGGAGGGTATGGATCGGGGAAAGGGGAGGGAGAAATGATATAATTTCAAAAAACAAAAAAATAGAAAAATAAAGTCTTGGACATAATGTGAATAGAACAAAAATGTTACAACACCTGCAACCGGCAGAAAATTACTCTTCAGAGTATTTATGAGCTGTCAACAAGAAGGAAAAGACAGTGATGCCATCAAAGAAGTGGAGGTTAAGCATGATTGACAGTCATGCCAAAATGATGCTCCTTTTGTTATTAATGAGGAAAGCTGAACCATGATTCCATTTCCTACCTTCCCAATGGGGGAAAATGTAAAACGAACATAACTCAAATGGCACTGAGCACTATGCTGGCAGTAATGCAACCGACATAGTAAGTGGGAAAGCAATTAGACACGACGGGTAAGGTTAATAGTGCCCGTGAGCTATGATGAGCAAACGCCTCTCCTAGGTGTGTGCCCTTGTGGTGCCAAGCACAGTACACCAGGAGACATGAGCCTAGTGACACTTTCCTTGTATGGTCAGCGACACTGGAGATAACACGCTGGGATGCAGAGTGTTCATCTAAAGTGAAATCACATCATACTCTCCTCCCCCGACCCTCAGGATGTCTTGTCTTACTTGGAATAGGATGCCAACAGTCATCCTCCCTTTTCCGATTCTGTCATGTACCTCTCTCTCCAGGTTACTCAAGATGTCTGTCTTAGTTCGGGCTACTATCGCTGTGATGAAACACTATGGCAAAGCAGCTGGAGGAGAAAAGGGTTTATTTCATTGACACTTCTATACAGCAGTTCACCATCAAAAGCAGTGAGGGAAGGAACTCGAACAGGGCCGGATCCTGGAGGCAGGAACTGATGCAGAGGCCATGGAGGAGTGCTTCTTACTTGCTCCACAAGGCTTGCTCAACCTGCTTTCTTGAAGAACCCAGAACCACCAGCCCGGGGATGGCACTATCCATAATGGGCTAGGCCCTCCCGCATCAATCACTAATTAAGAAAATGCTCTACAAGATTGCCTACAGGCCAATTTTCTTAGTTGAAATAAAAATAAATTAAAAAAATTATGGAGGCATTTTCTTAATTGAGGCTCCCTCATCCCAGATGACTCTAGCCTGTGTCAAGATGACATAAAAGTAGCCAACATAGCTTCCCTTTTCCCTGGTACTTGCTTCTTTCCATACTCTTCATGTCTGGTTCTTTCCATTGGTCTCAGTATCACTTCCTCGGGGAGCCCTTTACCACTTTACTTACATTAGTTTTCCTACTTTATTCTTCCTCTTGGTTTTGACTTGTTTCCTATTAAAAATACTGATTCTAAATTATGTATTTATGTATGTACACATACATGTATGTGTGTGTTTTTTCCAGGCCTCCAACATTAAACATCATCTCCAAGAAGCCAGGAACTACTCTTCTCTTCCTAATGATCGTGTCCCCTCCACACAGCCTGGCATACAATAGTTACTCCATAAACTTTGACTGAATTGTGTGCTTGAATAATAATAGTACATGGATTCTATCTGTTTCTATTTAAGGTAGCTTGTTGATCTGAGAATAAGCTTTATTGGCTCCAGTTCATGGGAAAAAAATAGGAAACCAAACAGTCACAGCTACAGAAATTCCTAGTATATATTTAGGATATAGACGCTACAGAAATTCCCAGTATATATTTAGACTATAGAAGACATGCTTTCTTGTTCTTATTCTATATCTGAAAAATCTAACCAATGTGTGCCTGCGTTCAAGTATTTTCAGTAATTTTATACACGAAACACCAGGATCTTTCTACTAGATTAAAGGTTCTTCCATGTGAACGCTATTTGGAGGTATGTTAATGTATTTTTAGGTTATTTCCAATATACATTTAAAAGTAGCATTCATAAATGCTGAGATGGAGAGCTGGTGTTAAATATTGTGTAGGCGACATAGATCTATATCCTTTCAGACAGATGGGAGCATTTAGATTCTGGTAGCCTTTTCTTTTGATAAGGGTTTTATTTATTTATTTTTTTATTTTTTGGTTTTTTTCGAGACAGGGTTTCTCTGTGGCTTTGGAGCCTGCGCTGGAACTAGCTCTTGTAGACCAGGCTGGGTCTTGAACTCACAAAGATCCGCCTGCCTCTGCCTCCCAAGTGCTGGGATTAAAGGCGTGTGCCACCACTGCCCGGCTTTTTATTTTTAAATCATGTGTATGTGTGGGGGGGGAGGGAAGGAGGGTTGTACACATGACTTCATTGCTCATGGACACCAGAAGAAGGCATCTGAGTCCCTGGAGCTAGAATTCCCTGTGGCTGTGAACGGGGAACAGACTATGGGTACTGGGAACAGTACCCAATTGCATTTATTGTATTTACTTAAATTACACCTAGTAATGTATTTTTGTTTGCTAGTGCACCGTTATTCTCCTCATGATTTTTGCAAGCCAAAGAAGAGCTTGCATGGCTGTTGAACAGGCAGACGAAGCAGACAACGCATTTCAGAGACTATTGGAACATTGGCAAAACATGAACATATGCTGCAGGGATTTTGCATTTATTTTTAAAGGCTTCTTTCTGTGTTTGAGTGTGTTGCCTGCAGGGATATCTTTGGACCACACGTGTGCAGTGCCCAAGAAGGACAGAAGAGGATGTCAGAGCCCCTCGCACTGGAGTAACATCCGCCTTGTGGGTTCTGGGAGCTGAAGCCAGGTCCTCTGCAAGAGCAGCCAGGGCTCTCAACTGCTGAGCCTTCCACCTGTCTAGCCACTAATGATGGATGGAAAAATTAAGCTAACATTGAAACTTACAGAATTATTGAGACTAAATTAATACGGAGTTGAGTTTCCATTAGCAATGTGTAATTACACCGTATCAGAGCGGTGTGTTAGTAAAGGGGACCTGTCCCGACTGTGGGCAAAGGTTCTGTAAGTCACCGGACAGTAGAGAACTGAACCAGAGCACGTAGTAATATTTAGTAGTAAATTAGACAAAAAAGAGGACGATTGTCCGAATGTTTTAAGAATAACTACTTAATAACATTTTAATAATAAGCCAGATTTCTGGTTCGATCGTCTAACTCCACTTCCTGAAAACCTTACGGCAAGTCAAGAATGGAGGAAATTCCCAGGGCCCGGTTATCTGATGTGAATATGAAAGAGGAGGTGAAAGAGCAGGCTTAGTGGTGGCAAGAGCTGTTGCTGTTGTTTTTCTCGGTTTTTTGTTTGTTTGTTTTCTCTCTCCGCTCCCATCCCTTCTCTCCACACCCTCCCAGTTCCATCCCACAGGATGCCTGGCCTAAGAAGTCCCTCTCCCCTGGCTCAGCGGTCCTCCAGGGAATACCAGAGGAGCTCTTCAAGGGCACCTGCGGGGAGGTGGGTGGGGGAGCTGAGGTGGCCTGGGCGCACTGGATGGCAGGGCACGGCTGTACTTACCTGAAAAACACAGAGCTGGGGCTGTCAGTGGAGCTGTGCAGGGCCTCAGGGGTGCTGGTCTTCGGGCTACTGGGAATCTCAAACTTGAACACATTGTCACTGGAGGAAGGCCTTTTCTTTCCCATTGTACTCTTGTCCACCGGCCCTTCAAGAAGTCAGCTCAGAAGCTCATCGTCAGAGCTCTCAAACGAAGTGAAAATTGTTGTATCCAACAGGTAGCCACAGCTGCTGCCAGGCAGGAAGCTCCTACCTGACTCTGCTCTAGCCCAGGCAATTTTTTTTTTTTAAAGTTAGTTAATGAGTAACATATCAGTATGACACAGTCCGGTTCTCATCTTACTGACATTTGCTCTGAAAGAGAAACACGCGGATTTGGGGAAATCAGCTCTCGCTTTATGAATATGAGCATTGCCGAATCTGTGGACTTAGGCAGAAAAACCCTATGGAAAAATAGATAATTAAATCAAAACAGGGAGGAGCAGCGCGGGTTGCAGGTAGACATTAAGAACAGGATACCCTTGCTAGCCGCCTGAGCCTGCTGGGCAGGGTGAGGAATGTGGACATACTGTTTCCCCATGCATACAGGAAATGATCCTCATCACTATGCCTAGGATGCTTACAGCTGTGTGAGACTTGGTCCTCAGGACCTACAGGCTTCTGGAAATCTGATGGACATGGCAAGGCAAAGTCAACTAGAATTCTGGCCCTCTATTCTGCTCGGTTACAGCCACAACCTTTAAAAAAAACCACACCAGCAACGACACTAAGAAGCAAGAGCCTGAGAGTCTCGTCTCTGTCACTTTCTGAGTGGGCCACTCAAATGGTCCCCACCCTACAGGGCCTGGTGTCTATCTCTCTGCCTCACAGGCTTAGGGGACAATTACATGGGAGAATGTGGTTTGTAACTAAGCATGGGTTGATATACATTGTACCCAAACCCAGGAAGTCCAGAAAGGAAATGTCTTTGCATGATAATATTCAGCCACTCAATGGTCATGTGATGGAAAGCATCAGTGTCCTCCCACATGTGGTTTTCCTGCAAGGAAGGTTCATGCCAAAGGAGCCTGGGCTTTTGTGATCAGCCAGTGACACGGAGAGAAGTTCAGGTTTAGAATGTGGAAGGGAGCAGAGATTCCTGGGAAATCAAACCTTCAGCTTTGGCCTCTTTATCATTCTGCTGATAACCAGGCAGGGCTAGGTGTGCTGACTGCACCACTGCCTCGAAGCACACTCTGGAAATGAGACAAAGTATGTCTTCAGTGGAACTTCCCTGGTACCAAGTAGGGTGACTTGTTTATCTTTGTCTGCCAGGGATTTTTCTCTTTCTCGGCCTGAGTGTCATGACTCCTAAGAATCCAATCATCGCTGGGCAAACTGTGACTGGTGGCCACACCAGTGTCCTGCACTGAGACTCTTGGTGGTGTCTTGGACCCAGCTGCCCCTTGTGCGTCCTGATGAGGCATAATCTATGTCTCTCTTCTGTCCCTTTGTCTTGGTATTTCCATTGTGTGGGAAATCACGTTGCAAAGATGCGGCATAAAATCTAAGTTATACTAAGTGTTGCATGATACTGGTCATCGGATCTCTTAAATAAGCATCCACCAGCAAGGTAGGTTTCCAGCCTTGTTAGGAAAAGTCTGCTCGGCTCAGACGTTAACAAGCTAAGAAGTACAGGATACTGTTTGGCTCCTGCAGCTGCAGAGTTTAGTTGGCAGCCAGGTTTAACTTAGAATAAAAAGTCTCTAAGGGGGTAAGATCTGGTGTCCGTGTGATGAGCATAGCTTTCACTAGGAAAGCTTCCCTAGACTTGATTAACAAAGTATCTATCTATTGGCAAAGCTCTCCGCCAGCCTCCAGCCTTCATGGCCTCTCTGCATGCTCTCTGTTGCTCATTTTCATAGTCGACTACATTTCAATTTAAAATTCATGGCCAAGATGATGTTCAAAGTCTTCTCCATCTCTTGGTGTGAACACTACAGAGTGAAAATTGACTTTAAGTGTTCTTTCTTAATTCTTCAATCAAGCAAGGTCCATAGTTCTAACAACTTGGCATTGTGCAATGATGATAGGCTAGTTTACTTAAACCCAAGATTTCTGAAGTCCATGTCTGAAGCCATAACCCACCTTCTGATGCTAGCTAGTTTTGAGGTGGGGTCTTCCTGCCTGTGTGAGCTTCTCTTCCTCCTCTTTCTTCTCTCCTTCCCATTTTTTCTAGAAGTATGGAGTTTGGATATCAAGATATACAATCAAACTACAAACACCAGACAGCTTTAAACCAGCTTCCCAGAGGCATGGAATGTAAAATTCTATTTATAAGTCAATGTTTCCTCTGCGATTAAGTAGACTTAGAGAGATTTGTACTCTGTGATTCATCTGGTGGATTTGGCTGTGTCTTGGCTAGAATAAAAGGCGTTAGTTTGTGTGCTCTAAGCTCATGTTACTGTCATTTGGGCATGGAAGATTCGAGTATGCAGTCTGTGTGCAGACGGAATCAGAGAAATACTATGCATGTCAGGGAAGATTATGATTTTTTTTAAAGAAAAATTTATTTTCAATTATGTGTATGCTCTTGGGTATGTGTGGTGTATGTAAGTTTAGGTGTCCACAGAGGCCAGAACAGGGTGTTCAATACCCTGGAACTGGAGTTACAGGCAGTTGTGAGCCACCTAATATGAGTGCTGGGAACGAACCTCTGGCTCTCTGCAGAATCAGCAGTGTGTGCATTCAACCAACAGAACCGTCTTCTCCAGCCCCAGCTGTGGTTTTGAGCTGGCCACATTTTCAATAATGTTGAATGGAGTCATACATAGTGCAGTTAAAAAGTGTGATTTCTTTTTCTCAGTGCAATGGCAGCTGTGCGTGCACACATGGCTTGTAGAAGACCCCGTCCCACAAGCAGAGCTAAGAATCTGGGGACTCCAAATGCCCCCATCTATGATAATGGTGCCATCGAGTAGCTTGTACTGTTCCAGGCTTACTCACTGGCTGCAGTCCACATACAGTCCCTTTTGATGTCTTCAAGAATCTTCTGTTCTGATTTCTATCGTGAAGATTGGAGATGAGGTTCATTCATCTCTTGTCAGCCTGTCTCTGTGAGCATGAAGGGGGAAGACAGACATTGGCCTTGACAATGTCTAATTATATAACTCTATAGAGGCAGTGACAATAGGAGGAGTTTTGCCCCCAGAGAGATTAGAAAATTAACCTTCCAACTGCAGTAAACAGAGAGCACTTGGGGCAGCCTTCTCTTTAGGCATTTTGTTTGGTCTTTGGGGCAGAAGGGAAAGAAATTTGAAAACCCAGTTTTCTAACCCAGTCCAACCAGCCTGGGCAAATATTTTCATGGTTCTCAATTATGTTTGCTTACATTTATAAATTAAATTACGGTTGTTAATTTTGGGCTGGTGAGAGCACTCTTTGGATAAGGAAGCTTGAGACCCAACCTGATGATCTGAGTTCAATCCCTGGAAACCACACGGTGGGAGCAGAGAAGTGGTGCTGGCAACTTCTGAGGCCCGCATCCAGTACTCAGTGCACACACCTCCGTCCCCCATCAGGAAATAAATAAAGGTAAAAAACTCTAAAAAAAAAAAAAAAGAAAGAAAGAAAAAAAGGATTCCTTCATCTGCTAGCCCTCCTCTTTCTCCACCTCCACTGACACTGTTGCAAGTCCCACTGCTCAAAGCCCACACCTGCAGGTCATAGTTCCATACTCATTTCACAGTGGTAATGAGGCCGCTCTTTTGCTGCGGTGGAACCTGCTCTTCACTAGCAATGTCTTCTATGGGAGCCTGAGGGAAAGGGGGAGTGAAGCTAAGCTCAAAGTAGTTCTCATCACCGTCAGATCCATCACGGTTCCTGTTTGTATCAGGCACAACAGTGCATTTCTCAGAACGTGATCACTGGGCCACGTGGCAGATAGAGGTGTCATGTTTATAAAGATGCTGCCTAGAACCAGAAGGGACTGACCAGTTCTCCTGTTCACAAGACAGGGATGTTCCAGATCCTACTCTACCACACCAACAGCCGGTGGGGCCGATCTGGCGTTTCCCCAATTGGCTGGCTCACAGTGACAGCAGAGAGCACACCCACCAGAAACCTGCCATTTCTAAGTTTCTCAGCTGTGATGCTGCATCCACAGAGATGTTTGAAAAGATTAAGTGACATGCAGAGGGGGAAGGTCAGAAGGCCTACGGTTCTAGTTGGCCCCGTTCTTATTCCATTTCGGGGTGACTGAAGCCCTGCTGGAAGGCAGAAGCTGCTCACGCCATGTCCTGGGTGAGCTCTTTAGAAGAGTCTTGGCTGTAGCTGACTGAAATGGTCTGTAGCCCACGGAAGGGTTGCTTTTAAAGTACCTAACTGATGCTATGGGCTCCTTTATTCTTTGTCTCCTCTCGCCATGGTGCAGCTGCCTGCTAGCAGGGGCCAACCACCCCATGCTGGCTTAGCTCTAGTGACATGGCCTTTCTTCCTGCTCATCTCCATAGCTGGCATGCCCTGGTGCTTTCCTTTCCTAACTTTAATAACTTATCCCCCATCTTCCATTTGAGTACGCCCTTTGTCCTCAAGCTTCTGTTTCTATCCATGCTTAAATTCTTTTCTAGATGAGACTAAAATCCTCAAGGGGAATCCTGGGCTGCCCGGGTATCATCGGTTGGAAACTCTCCCAGATTTCTGGGAACACTTATTGCCTGCCTTTTCATTGGTGAAGAAAATGAACTTGTTCCTACACCCCTAGATGCTCCACGATCTCCACTATCTATGTAACAGGCACGACGTCATGTACCTGTAACTGTGCTGCGTGGGAGTGAGGGGTAAGTGGAAGTGAGCAGATCCCAGGGCTTGATGGCCAGTCAGTCCAGTCACAGCTGTGGTCTTTGAGACACTGTCTCAAAAGATAAGGCAGAGAGTGACAGAATAAGATCCCCAGCGCTGACCTCTAACCTCACATACACGTGTATACATACGCATACAACACACACACACACACACACACACACACGCCATTCATGTTTAGCATTCTGCTATTGTGATTGGCTGACACATTTCTTATAGAACAATGCTATGTTAATAAGCTGGCTTTCCAGAAAACAAAGCTCTAACGTGTAGTGTTGGATGATTTCCATCGTGTAAATTCTCCCACTGTGGGTGGTCCCAACATGATGCCCTCATGGCTTGGTGATGGTCAGTCCTTGTGAGTCGGCAGAAGCTGACTCGCTCGTTTTGAGACAGATACTTTGACATTCAAGTTTGGGTGCTGGCTGAAGGACCTCCATCTGTCCCCAGGACTCTAGATTTAAGCAGCCTGTGTTCTCTGATTTAATTAGCATCATACCCTGCCTTTGGCTATATATAAGTTGATAATTATTTTTGGAGATACTATGATTATTTGTGCCACAAAAGCGGCATTTTTGGTGATATTACTAGAGTAAAATATAACATAAAAGTCGCAATTTTCAAGTTAATATGTCGGTGGTATTATTCATAAAATAAATGTTTATTTATTATTCTGAAAATACATAAAACATAAAAGTACTCCATATCCCTGAGAAAAGCACTGTTCAGATCATAGTGTCATCAGATTTACATTTTACTCCCGAAGTCTGTCAAAGCCGTTCATTAATCCTGTAAGTATAGCCAACATGACTAAATAAATAAATTTATCACTTTTGAGAGCCCTTATCAAAAGGGAGTAATAAAAAAATATGTCTTCTTGGCTCCTTCCTTACCAGAGGCCAAGGGCAGTTGAGTTAGTAGCTGGGGTGAGGGGATTGCCATCTCCCTGCTGGGATACCCCAATCTCCTCTGATCTGGCAGAAAAGGGGCAGTTTGCAACCCCCAAGGGCAGGTCTGGGGCTGCTAGACATTCCAGGCAGGAGACTGGAGGGGCTCATAAAGGCTTGCCCTCCAGAGAGATGACAGCTGCCACTTAGTTTTTCTGCCTTGCAGTTTGCTGTCAAATTCCTGTCAGCTTCTTCTTTATGGCATCCTCGGGGCTGGCATAGATCATTTTGCTCTTAAAAGGTGTATTGTCAGCCGGGTGGTGGTGGCGCACGCCTTTAATCCCAGCACTCGGGAGGCAGAGGTAGGTGGATCTTTGTGAGTTCGAGACCGGCCTGGGCTATAAGAGCTAGTTCCAGGACAGGCTCCAAAGCTACAGAGAAACCCTGTCTCGAAAAAAAAAAAAAGTGTATTGTCAGGGGCCTAGAAGATGACACTAGGTCCTCCTTCTATTTCTTGGTCTCTTAGAGTTGCATTGTAGAGAGCATAGCACGGTTCTTGTCTGGCAGCATCTTGACAAAAGTGGTGTAGGGATCGTTCACAGTCTGCTACCAGGTCACATCTCCCACCGGGATCTCCTCGTCCTCCTCCAGGATGGTGCTCTTCTTGTCTGCATTTAGGCAGAAAAGCACTGCCTTCTTGCGTTTCTTCACTTCTGGGGTTGAGGACTTGCGCACTTCCTTGTCTTTGAACACCCTGATGACACCATCAGAGACAGCCACACCAAAGGCCTTGTTTCCAGAAGCTTTTGGCACAGAACTGAGCCACCGCAGCTGCTGCTGGGATTCTGCTGAACCGCGATATTTCTCTCATACACAGTTTAACAGTTTTAGTTCATTCGCGAGTGTACAGTCTGACTCCCTCGTGCTAATTCTGAGTGTGTCGTGAGGTGGATCCTAGCTTCTTTTTGTCGTAGTTCAGTCATGCTCTTTCATTGAGAAGACAATTTCCACCTTCGATTGCTCTAATCACTGGTTGTTAAAAGTTAATTAACTGCATATATTAGTTACTGTTTATTCCCAAGTAACTAATTCTTTTCAACAACATAAGTAGAAACATACTCAGAATTAGTGAGTTCTGTATTACTTTTGCAGTAAACGGCAGCGGAACGATGACTCAAATGCATATCTGTGGAATCAAAAGCCCAGCATCCTTCCATTGCTTCATAGTCTCCTTAGAAGGAAAATACAGCCCCTGTTCTCTTAACCCATTTACATTTTATTTATTTATTTATTTAATTTTTTGGTTTTTTGAGACAGGGTTTCTCTGTGGCTTTGGAGCCTGTGCTAGAACTACTAGCTCCTGTAGACCAGGCTGGTCTCGAACTCACAAAGATCTGCCTGCCTCTCGAGTGCTGGGATTAAAGGCGTGTGCCACCACCGCCCGGCTCCCATTTACATTTTATAATATGATCTCTGTCCCCTTCATCCTGCACAGGCAGTATTTGTCTTCAGAAGGCTGCCTGTGACTATGGCAGTGCCATGTATATCTGTATGTATTCTCTTTATTGGTCTACTTCTGGGTAGTTATCCACCCCCCACACCCTCCAATAAAAATCTTTGTTGTTTGAAGGATTTAAAAAGAAACTGTAGCTGGAATAATAGAGAATTAGAAAGTATCTCTACCTATCTGCCAGTAATTTGATAAAACTTAAACTAGAAAACAAAAGAAAAATTCCCAAACCCCAAAGCCTGACCTGCTTGCAAAAAAAAAAAAAAAACAAAAAACCTGAAATTATGTTTAATTCTCTCTTGCTTCCTTTGCTTTCTGCCATGTGTGCGTGTGCATGTGCATGCGTGTGCGTGCATGTGTGTGTGCGCACGCGCGTGTGCATGTGCGTGTGTGTGCATGTGTGTGTGTGTGTGCATGTGAGGCCAGAGGCATGGTGCTGGAAACTGAACCCAGGCCCTCTGTGGGAGCAGTATGTTCTTAACAGCTGCGTCGCTTCTCCTTCTCCATCTGTCATTGCAAGGAACTCAAGAAACATAACCTCAAACCAAACCTAGCTGTAGGGATTAAAAGGAACTTAAAGCCAAACCCCGCAGAGGAGCTCTCTGGAGAGGGAAATGCGGAGCTGGGAGCTCACTGAGTCTTAGGCTGCAGCCTCGCCTCCCACCCTGTGCGTCACTCACCAGCCTTCTGTCTAGACTCTTCAACTTGAAGCACACAAGAAATTCACCTAAGTCTGCTTGCTATGCAACGGCTGTAAATGCCAGCTGCTCCTTTCCAGAAGTCCCTGCGTACATTCAAGTCTGTAGGGCCATGCTCACCATGACCAAGAAGCCCCTGATCGAGGCTTTCAAGATAAACAAGGAAAGTGTCCCAATGAGCAGCCGAAGACCTTTCCCATGCGGAGAAAAAGGCCTTCCACACGGCGCAGCGGCTGCACGCCCCTCTCTGTTGTTTGTTTTTCCAGGTCTGAGACCTGTCACTTACAATTCCGGGTTTCGCTCCTCCGGTTTCACATCTCTCCACGGGAACAGATTCTTCCAGGGCATGAGCTGAGCTTGCAGTGTTTGCTGGATGCTCCTCTTCGGAGACAGGGCCTGCTGTGTCCCCTTCATCTCCGGAAGCCAGCTGATCCAAGAAACTCTGTATAGTACCAGGAAGAAACTCCAGGTTTGTGCTTCACCTGGCCAATGACAGTCCTGTCAGAGAACTATCTGGTTTCTCTTTCGGAGGCTGCTCAGGAAGACGGGATCGGCCACACCCGAAACGTCCACCTGTGGTTCTGAAGGTGACCATAGGGAATCTGTGCAGCCACTATGGAGATCAGCTATAGAGGTTCCTCAAAAATAAAAATAGAGCTCCCATACGATCCAGCTGCACCATTCCTGAGCGTAGGCCAGAGCCCTCAGAGACAGCAGACCATAGGCAAATTTGTACATCTATGTTCACTGTAGCCATGATATGGAACCTAGGTACCCATGAGATGATGACTAACGAAAATGTGCTATATATACACAAGGTGCTTTATTCGGCCTTAAAGAATAGAATAATATCATTTTCAGGAAAATGGGCGGAACTGGAGCTAGAGATAATGTTAAGGGAAATGAGAACAACTGAGAAAGACAATTGTCAGGTTTTCTCTCCTATGAGCAATCTAGATTTAAATGCATGTGAGCATACAGAATATAAACATACCCATACTCATTGTGAAAGCCTAGGGGGGCTATTTGAGGAGAAGGAGGTGGGCAGTGGGAGATGGAATTAAGGACAAGTGAAGGTTACGTTACCCGGTCCTACACCAGTCCTGATATAATCCTTTCACACTAGAAGGCAGCGTGTGCCTGCAACTTGAAGGTTTCTACCAGAATTCTCAAATTTCCCTCAGCTTATTCAAGTTGGGGACTATATAAATTATATCTATATAATCTATATATAATTTATATAATATATTATATAAATTAAACCTCTCCAATGCAGGAGTTGGATGCTCACTATTAAATTACATCACCCATGTTTCAACTGGAATTTCTGTAATCAGAATGGGACATGACTTTTGCTGAATGCTCAGTGCCAGGCATGGTTTGCTCCTCACCTGTAGAGAGTCTAGAAATATTTGCCTATTAACAAAGAAAACCTGCTGTGGGAGGCAGTGGATTCATGGAGCTGCTCTTTTTGATTCTCTGTAAGCAGTACCATCGTGTCAACAAGGCTAGTACTAAAACTGCTTATTCATTAGAATAAAGAGGGGTTCTTAGAGCCTTTTCCCCCTTCTGTATCAAACAAAATCTCAGTTGTTGAACTCAAATGGTTGGATGTGTTTTGTGTATTTAAGATCACTATAGAACAAAGGGAAGAGGATTTATTTGCACAGGAAGTTCTGAGATAAAGGTGTTCAAACAGACGAGCACAGCACATTTGAGTCTAAGGTGAGATGGAACCAGAAGTTCCCATGAATAAGACTATTAGGACCCAATGTCTCACTCTCACGTTTGATATATGCCAGGACCACATCCCCACCATCTTTCCATCCTTGCACTCCGCTTGAGGTTTCTCAGCAAAGTTCAGGACAGGGCCCGGCGTCACTCTCCTCAGGCCCTGTTCCCAAAGCACTATTCTCTGGGACCTAGCCCTTCTGCAGTAAAGGGATAACACACCATTAGTGTGACAAATTCGCCATCAGAGTGACACCACACAGCTTCGGTTTCCGCCTCATGCCTGACATGTAAGTGCCCTCAGACATCCTGAGGTCCTAGCAACCAAGCAATTGAGGTCCTTTTCTGAAAAATGATGGTGAGGAAGGACACTGGCCAAGCTCTGAGCTTGCTCTGCACGGCTTAGCCTCACTGTTAAAGAGATGATCGCATTTAAGACAGATAGTCCAAGGTCCTTGTGATCACCAGTAAAGACGTTTTCTGCTGATTTGGAAACTTGGAGTTATGAGCCAAAACTTTTGGTAAATATTAACTCTCATTTTACTACTTTCCTTATTGGCCCCAGAAATGAAAGTTCAGACTTCATGTAGATAAATCCAAAGTCACACGTGATGGGAGGCGAGGTCAGAAATGCAATAACAGCTCGATTGTTCAAGTTGTGATTGTCTTTAGAGAAAAAAATACGAAAATCTACCTCTTGCTCGATATTATGAGAGTGTATCACGGTCATTCCTCTTTAGGAAGTTCCTAAACTATGACGCAATTTCAGACCCACAAGGGAACTTCAAGGCCTTCTCTAGTCACTGAATCAGATGGAAATCTTTTCTAGATGCTTCATCATCTCAGCTTTTCGGAAGGCAGGAGAGAGCCCCTCAGAGGGAAAGGAGGGAGGAATGTGGGAATGAATTTGAAACAGTAAGTAGCATTAGAACGATGGCATTTTCTAGAACAAAGTGCTCCAAACCGTGTTATCAGAACACTTCACTTGTAAGGGATGTGGCTTGGGTCACTGTCTCCACTGTGCCCAGTTTTTCATATGTAATACATGGGCTTGGGGATGAATCGGTATTTCCCTAATCTGTGGATAATTCCTCTGGCCCACATAAAAGTTGAGAAATGCTGTATAAAATTTCTGTCCCTCGGAGACACCTTGGCGAAGGACACATGTAATAAAGCTAGACCCTATGTTAGCCCAGGCTTAGTCAAAAGAGAGCATGCAAATCTATTAACACCTGTTGGAAAAACCTTCTTTGAGACACGCAGACACGGCCAAATAAGGCTTTCTTTGGCGGTAAAGATGCCTACTTTTGCCAAAGGAGGAAATGGAGGAATCATTTTGCCGATTCTGTCAGGCACCATCCAGTGTTTTTTATTTTTCTTGCTTATCCCTTACAGTAGCCATATGGAATAGTATTAATTTATTTTGTCAGTACCGATTTTAATAATTATGCCTTTCCACCCCTTAACCAGTTTAGCTTTATGAAGAGAGCAGCAAGAAATACATAATCTCTTGGGGTAAGTTTTGTTCTCTTGTTTTGCTTTTTGACTGTTTGAGACAAGGGCTCTTTATGTAGTCCTGGCTGACCTGGAACTTATTATGTAGACCAGGCTGGTCTTGACCACACCAAGATTGGCCAGCCTTTGCCTCCTGAGTGTTGGGATTGAAGGTGTGTGCCACCATGCCCAGCAAGGCTTACTCTACAAATGTGTAATGCTTTTTTACCAGTCTATGACAAATGTCATCTATTCTAGTGTTGCCCTAGTGTTTCCTGTGACTGATACCTAGTAAATAAAACATCTTAGGCCGGGCTGTGGTGGCGCACGCCTTTAATCCCAGCACTCAGGAGGCAGAGGCAGGCGGATCTCTGTGAGTTCGAGACCAGCCTGGTCTACAAGAGCTAGTTCCAGCGTAGGCTCCAAAGCCACAGAGAAACCCTGTCTCGAAAAATCAAAATAAATAAATAAATAAAACATCTTAGATTTCATGTGACCAGAGTAAACATTTAAATCCACGACAACATTTAAATCTCCTTGACAACTTTGTGGTTCTTTACCTTTCTCGTCAGTGTCTCCTCATCCACCTGGGCTGGGCGACTGTGGAGCAGTGTAGACGATGCTAATGCCTCTCCCTGCCTCCTTCCTCACATACCCTTAACCGGTCTTAGCATCTGTGCCTTCAGAACGTGCCCCTAAGTACCACTGCCCTGAATGCTGCACGAATAGCATTCCAGGTTCTTCCTCATGAATCTTCTCTCCACAGGGTGACCTTAAAAAACAACATGAGTCATGCCCTCCACCCCCACCCCCATGCTAGGAATTAAACCCCAGGCAGGCACTCTGCTGAGCTACACTCCATAAATCAAGCTCTTTTCACTTTTCCTATTTTAGATGTGATGGTGGCAGTGTTGGTGGGCGCTCCTCAGTGTTGCCCGGACTAGCCTTGAACTCCCAGGGTCAAGGGATCTTGTTCTCTCAGTGTCCTGAGTATCTAGGTCTCCAGGTGTAACCATCATGCCTGGCTTTATACTCCTTAAAGTTGCCTGATGATTTCACATATCACTAAAAATGAAATGGAAATACAACCTCTGGCCCTGATGAGATCCCTGTCTTCACCTACATTTTGGCTCATGCCTGCTTCCATTGGTTTTCTTTCTGATCAGCCACATCCCAGGCTCTTCCCTAAACAGTGTACCTGCTTTGCCCTCTGCCTCACCCCCAGCTTTTCCCGTCAGTCTCTCCTCAAATGTCACCTCCTCAGAGGCCCTCCCTGACCAGGCTGTGAAGAACACTTTTACTTCGTGCAGGAACTACCGCGACCGTTTGTCCATTTCTATGTAAAAGCAGCTGCTCTCTGTCTCTGCCTGGTTCATTTCTTTTCTTTTTGGTTTGTTTTGTTCAAATGTGTATCCCTAATCAAATGCCTATTACAGTGCCTGGCCAGATAGATATTTCTAGAGTTGTTGTGGTCTAAATGCGTTGCCTGTACAATCTAGGGGTGGCTAATGTGGTACTGACAGGGGTGGAGCCTTCAAGGGTGGTCAGAGCACAATGACTTCTCACTCGTTAAAATGGAGAAGATTTCACACAGACCCTTAGTCTGTTAAACTCCTGCTTCATTGTGAGGAAGACCCTGATTGGACAAGGAATGCTGGCAGCTCCCGGAATAGTAAGAAAATAATACTATTCTTTATACCTTAGCTATTTGCAGATACTTTATTATAACAGCACAAACCGACTAATTAATTAATAAAAGAAACGATTGTTTTGCTTTTGGATCTTACTTTGCTTTCTCGCTATTTCTGATTAATGCTCATTTTGAAAAAAAAAAAAAAAACACACGTAAAGACAAAAGCAGTGTCCTCAAGTAGATTTCAAGCACATGGACTCAGAAACACCTTGGATGAGATTGTTTTCCGCACAAAATTTAATTTGCAAAAAAAACAAGGAATAAGTTCTAAATAGCTAAGGAAGCTTGTCAAATACATTTGCTCACAGACTGCGGGACTTAGGAGAGAAAAATTGGTTATCATTGTACGGGTTAGATGTGAGGGCTTCAGGGGGAAACAGAAATAGAAAGTATACACGATTAAATACAGATCTTGTGAAATGCGTATTGTGTTCCTCATGACTGGAAAGGCCACCACCTATAGTGGCTTCCCTCATCACACATGTACCCTAACTGAGGGGAAAGGAAGGGCTGAAGCGGCCTCTTCCCTGAGGCCCTCTTGGGAAACACCCGTGTGTTACAACCAACATAAATACAAGGGGAGACTGCTAAGTTGAAGCTGAGTGAAATGTTTCTAAAAGTGGGGAGCCAGCAAGGAGTAGCAGAAGAAAACCAGGGATCAGGAGGGTCCCATCTTTGAAGTCCTGGCTCCATCTAGTGGCTTATGAGTCCAGATTTCTAGACCAATCCTTTCCCCTGAAAGGTGCCTCTGTTTGAGGCAAAATGTCTGTTTGCTTCAGAATCCAGCAAGGAGCTTGTACAAAAGCTGCTTTTGTGTAAATTCTTATCCCAAGGTTTGGTGCATGAATAGGGCATCGCCATCTTAAAAGCACACATTCTAGATGCTTCTGTCTTTAACTGATTTTAAGATTCAAGGATCTCTTTGGAAGTCAGTTCTGTTCTGTTTGTCTGATTACTCCCTGCATCTCCCTTGTTTTTTAAATTAATAAAAGGTATTAAACAGAGTGTTGCATATTGTAAAATCAAAGTGAATTGCGATCAATAGTACTTGGATAGTTTTAATATCTTCAAAACAAAGAGCCTAGTGTTCATGGCGGGGCCACAGTCAAGGGCTACTGAAGCACACTTCAGGAAAACCACTGGACTGACAGCCACGGGCCAGCCACGCAGGACAGGTGCCTTGGCTAACCTTCGGATCCTCTCCCAATTGATCTTCCACCCTACCAATCTTAACAATTAAATCAATTTTACCTTCTCATTTTTAAGACTCAAGTAGTTTTAGACTTAGAAAAAACAGAATCCTCATCTTTCATCCAGATTCCTCAAGTGATAAGACTTCACTTATTCAAAACTGATCTATCAAGAATTTAAAAAGCATCTCTGATACAATAATATTATTACATAATTTATAGACTTTATAAATTATGCAGTCCCATGAATGTTTCTGATTTGTATTCCTGTCTGGGGTTTACATTAAAGTGTGTGGTCTTGATCTCCAGTCTGTAATAATTTGGAGTCATTTTATTACTTTTCAATAGACCTGGCTCTTTTGAATCATACCTGATAATTAATTTGTATAAATCCTCAGTTAGACTTTCTGACGTTTCTTTCTGGTTAGGTTCAGAATCCATCTTTAGTGAGAATGGGGTAGAAACCATCCTTCTGCTGTTGGCTCAGCAGATCCAGAGGTTGGTGGTGTGGATGGGTTCCGATCACGTCACTTTTGATTGTTTGGAGTTGCCATTGTCATTAGTTGTTCTAGGAAACAGTATTTCAGATGGCTCGAAGGAGGCATTTCTGTGGGAAACTTGCCTTGGAAGGGATAACCAGGCAGGCTTAGCCGGGATGAAATTAGGTGACATTAGAGGACATTAGATGAGTTTCTAATGGTCCATGGAATTTTGAGGTTATTTGTAACCTTCAGGAACCCAAAGATACTTGGGAACTTCCTCAGACCTTTTATGAAGCTTCCTAAGGAGAAGAGTCTCAGATGTAAAACCAATAGGAAGCAGCAAGCATTGTTGGCTCACACGTGATGTGTGTTCTGCTTTCAGTGTGGCTTTCCTGGACAGTGCTGGGCAGATGTCAACCCAGGAGTTCTTCTTGGGCTTTGCATGCTGCCAGGAGCTTTCTAGGTTGTTGCTTGTCTTAGAAATACAAGGACGTTAAGCCTTTGGTGTATAGAGCATTGGATCAATGGGTAGGTATTCCCATGCCTCGGGCACCAGGCAGGGCCTCACTAAGAAGGGAGTGGGGGTGCTGTCTCAGTATGAGACTTAATCTCACAGTTGGCTTAGTGTTTGAGAGAAAGAATAGTAGCCTGGAGAATATTAAGTAGGATTCTGTGACTTTGAACTAAGA
>JAQHUG010000078.1:3344798-3384580 GCA_028555095.1 Dicrostonyx torquatus
ATAAGAACTAAGACTGAACCCATCAAAGCCCATAGTTCTGGGAAAAGTACTAACCTTGCTTTTTGGCTTCTGTAGTTCTGCTTCTGGCTAACTGTTCTTGCTAACTGAGGTGTGTCAATCCAGGATATGGTTTGTGTGCTTGAAACTCATCCCGAGAAAGGCTCAAGACTGCACTAGGTCCCGAACACCCAGTGTAGTCGCCAGCTGGCTAATAAAGAATTCTATTGGCATCAACCTGTGTCTTAGTAGCCAACAGCCAACAGAGCTATTAGATGCTGGGAGCAGAACCCAGGGTCCTCTACAAGAGCAGCAAGTACTCTTAACCACTGGGTCGTCCCTCCAGCCCCCTTAAGTTTAATTTTTGGCAAAGGCAATTGCTTTCTTTGTTGCTATGATAAAATATCTGATGGAAGCAACTTACTGGTCTAGTTTGGCTGCTTGACTGGAAACCTTGGCAGCATGGTGGCAGGAGTGTGAACTAGCTACTCAGATTGTATCTACAGCGAGGAAGCAGAGAGAGAGAGAATACTCAGCTTGCTTTCCCTTCTTCCTGCTTTTATTAGGTCTGGGTGCCTAGCATATAGAATAATGCCACTCACATTCAGGGTTAAACCACTCTGGGCACACCCTCAGCGATCTACCCAGAGGTGTGTCTCCCAGGTGACTCCAAATATAGTTAACTTGATGCTAAAGATGAACCATGATGCAGGGAATACAAGGTAATGTTCCCACACATGCAAACATTGGGGAATGATCAAGGGGAGCTCATTAACATCTCCACAGAGCTCTGCTTGCCAGCCTCCCTCTCTTCTGAACCAGCTGTCTTGCTTTTTGCGCATTTCCCCATGAAATTCGACTAAAGCTTTGCTATTTTAACGCTGGGGTCCAGGTCTGTCAAATGCTTTCCTCTGAACTATTCATTTAGACCCTTCTGATGTCCAAAGGCAGCCGCGATAAAGCACAGTTACCGACCTGTGCAAAACCAAACATGGGCCTCATAAACAGTATGGGAGGAGTGGGGGTATGGGGGGACAAAGAATGTTTGCCCCATTTACCAGAGCTGGGTCACAGGAATGGCTGATCTGCAGTCAGAGAGGCGGAGGAGTCATGGCGGGAGGGGTTGCGGGCAAGTGGGATGTGAAGTTACATAACCCAGTGCTGGTTGTTTCAGGGAGTGGGCGGGTTTGCTTTGAGTGCCCTGCTTATTGTTTGTCCTCTTTTCTGTTTGCCTAAGTAGGACATTGAAAGGCAAAAAGATTTTTCTCATTGACATTCATGGGAGGCCTGAGGCTAGGAGCCTCCAGTGTTAAGGTGTTTTTTTTTTTTTTTTTTGGTTAAGCTTGAAACATTTATCTTTTCAGACTTCCCTTTTTCTTTGCAGTCCTGATTTTCAGTTTTCTCGGATTTGGACCTCTTTATAAGTTACATTCAGGGGGTCAGGCATTTAACATGGTAGTGGCAACCAGCACCAGAAAGAAAATGACACTGGTCTCTAGGAAAGAGAGTTCAGCAGTCTGGCAGGGCCACGGACAGCTTTTTACTGAAGGACACTAATTACACTCGGGGTACATGTGGAAGCCACCAATAAAAGACACCCCTCTGAACACAGACGTTACTGAAGCCAGCGTTTCTAGACCGAGGCCCACCCCCAGACAATGCGGATGGCTGTATCATTCGGTGTTTCTTGGAGAAAAGTTCTAAGCAGAAATGTATATAATTTCTTTGGAAGGGAAATAGAATTCAAGGGGTCAGGCAAAATTCACTAAGTATTCTGCTTTTGCCCAAATTAACATTTAATGATGGGCCTACCTCTACCCAGCAGACTGCATTGGCAGTCTCTTGCTTCCCTCTCCAGCAGTGGTTCTCAACCTCTGGGTTGCAACCTCCTTGGGATTCACATATTGGATATTTATGTTACAATTCAAAACAGCAGCAAAAGTACAGTTATGAAGACGCAATGAGATAATTTTATAGCTACAGATCACCACACCATGAGGAACTGTATCGAAAGAACCTTGGACAGCTCTCAGTTGTTTTCTCTGATGGTTTTGAGACCACGGTAGGACGATGGACATCCTGGAGTCGTCCTTCCTGCCAGTGGAACTGTTCAGAACAGCCGCAGCCTGTCCTTAACCCTCCGTCTCCTCAAACCAGGATTGTTACCTTCAACTTTCAAGTTTCAGGAAGAAAGATCTCAGTTTTGCTTTCTGGTGACTGATAGCTGTGACTGGGAAAATGAAACTGATCACTGGGGTGTGGATTTTAAGGTTAATTGAACACTTGAGTCTATGTGGTAAGCCTGGCCCATGAACAAGAGATTAAATTCTTCTCCACAAATAGTTATTGGATGACATTTATTGTGTAAAATATTAGCATTGGAAGATAACTAAAGGAGAGGTTTCAGAATTGTGAAATTCCTATGCTGTCTGATTTCTATGTGAGTGTCAATGCATATGAAGAGTTTCAGATATGTGAAAATGGCCCAGCAGTTGGGAAAGAGGGAATCTGATTACACTAGAAGCAGGAAAGATTATGGAGAAGAGGAGCATCATGGGAGCAGTGTAAGAATGGTCTAGGTAGTTAAAGTAGGGAAGACATACCGGATACAGACTAGGGGCCCATAAGCTTGGTTTCCATGGAGTGTGCACAGAGAGTTGAGACATCAGGAATGGTCAAGGCTGTAGTGATGGGACGGCTGGGACAGGAGTACTAACCCAGGCCAAAGCAGAATGTGGGATCCTAAACCTGAAGAGCAGAAGGATTAGGGAAGGGAGAGTGGTATTTCTCCTCATGTTTTAGAAAGTTAAGTCAGAAGCCAGGCGGTGGTGGCGCATGCCTTTAATCCCAGCACTCGGGAGGCAGAGGCAGGCGGATCTCTGTGAGTTCGAGACCAGCCTGGTCTACAGAGCTAGTTCCAGTGCAGGCTCCAAAGCCACAGAGAAACCCTGTCTCGAAAAACAAAAAACAAAAAACAAACAAACAAAAAAAAGAAAGTTAAGTCAGCAGCCATGTGAACTGTGTGGTACAGAGAACGTGGCTGAGGAGGTGGGTCAGAGACCTGCTGTAGGGTTCAACACACTGAACCAAACTCAGACGAACAACTTCTTTGAATAGATAATTCATCCTGGATTGAAATAGCACACATATTCAAAGCTTACAAAAGCAGGCTAAAGGTACATATGAGGTCTAGTTGAGTGACAACACTTGCTGAGTGTGTGAGTCCCTGGGTTTGATTTCCCACCCTGAAAAACAACAAAAATACGAACAATTTCCATATTATCTCCACACAAGTAAAGAATATAAAGTGCATGATACCATTGATAATGTTTTCATGCTCACAGACTTCTGAGTAATTGAGGAGCATGTTCTGAGGCATATCATAAGAATACATCACAGGCCGGGTGGTGGTGGCACACACCTTTAATCCCAGCACAGAGGCAGAGGCAGGCGTTTCTCTATGAGTTCAAGGCCAGCCTGGTCTACAAGAGCTAGGCTCCAAAGCTACAGAGAAACCATGTCTTGAAAAACAAAACAAAACAAAAAAACATCATATAGGTACATTAAAAACTATTTTTTTTTATCAAGACCCTTAGGGAAACCCGGTGGAGAGTCTGGCATTTCAGGATGAGAGAGGAACATGCAGAAACATGGACCCATGAAGAGATTGGAGAAGAGCCAGAGGTGAAACAGAAAATCAGATGTGAGAGTGGAGTGTGGAAATGGGGCGATGGACTGGAGACTTAACGTTTTGTCTAAGTGCTTTCCAAACTGAGCCTGGATGTTGCTTCCTCAAGATGAAGGCAACTTGAATGACGTCTAAGGACACTTCAGCTGTGATTCCTGCAGCATCTTCTGCTGAAAAAGCTCACCAAGGGAAACCAACAATGTTACCTCGGGTATTTCTTAAGAGAATACACACTTAAAGACATGCCTTTCTTTTAAAAAAAAAAGTACATATTTCGTATTCAATCATGACTTCCCAGTATTGGGAACCCAAACTGGTCATAGATGGGAGCCTGGAGTGGCACTGTGGGATAATATGGTCACTACGCAATTGTGTGGAATCAAACTGATTTCACTAATTTCAGAACAGATTCCCGAAGAAAGGCAGGAGCTTGTGCTAGAAGAAGAGGTAGAGTCACTCGGTCAACCGACTGGAGGATAAATGTGTTTATGACACAAAGTCACACATATCTATAACTGTTACAAGAAAGCCCAGCTCAAAAGAAGGACCCATGTTGGGTTACCATGTCCATCTAGAGTTTTCCTTAGGTGCCGGCAGGTGTATCATGAGGGCCTGCTAGTTGGGGTTTCTGTCCCATCTAGTGCCCACAGCCGGCAAGTCCCAAAGAAAATCACACACAGTCTACATAGGTTATAAATGGATTGGCCCATTAGCTCAGGCTTCTTATTAGCTCTTATAACTTATATTATAGCCTATTATTCTAGTATGTGTTAGCCACATGGCTCGGTACCTTTCTCAGTTGCTTCTTCGGTGGTCTGGGCAGGACTGGGAGGAATGGGCTTCCTCCTTCCCAGCATTCTCCTGTTCACACTGCTCTGCCTCAACTTCCTGTCTGGTTTTCCCACCTATACTTCCTGCCTGGCTATCGGCCAATCAGCGTTTATTTAAAATATGATTGACAGAATACAGATAATTCTCCTGCACCAGGCAGGGAACCAGGTCTTACCAGCGTCTTCAGGGCAATGGGATAGTTTGATCCCACCCCCCACCACTTTCCCTCTCCAGACCCCAAATGTTGGATATCTGCTTGCTTTCTTGGCTCTACCATTCTCTCACCTATGTTATTTTGTTTTTCTTTCCTTCCCCCCCCCCTTCAAAACATTTACAGGTATAGAATTAGTAGGGGTAGAACATGTATTACAAACCATGAGTTCTGTAAAGCAGATAGGCATAGCTTTCTGGGTTAAGTCAAGGTGGGGTGTATAGGTTTCCTCTAAGTCAGGGTGGGGTATATAGGTTTCCTCTAAGTCAGGGTGGGGTGTATAGGTTTCCTCTAAGTCAGGGTGGGGTGTATAGGTTTCCTCTAAGTCAGGGTGGGGTGTATAGGTTTCCTCTAAGTCAGGGTGGGGTGTGTAGGTTTCCTCTAAGTCAGGGTGGGGTGTGTAGGTTTCCTCTAAGTCAGGGTGGGGTGTGTAGGTTTCCTCCAGCTTATTTATGCTTCTAATTCCTCCTAAAGCATTCCACTGAGGGAGGTTTGGAAAGTCTGGGATTAAGTCCATGCTTCCCAGAGTCAGGACAACGAGGGCTGGTGTACCCTGATGGTTATAAAGACTCAGTTTTCAAATGGGGTTGTTAAGGTATCTGTGCTCTGGTCACCTACTAGCTAGTACCCAGGATCAGTTCTGACCTTGGACAGACTGCAATGTAGCCATCTCACTGAGGAAACCTCCTCCTTGTTGGCACTGTCGCGCTGAGTGTCCAAGTGCCTGCGCTTCTTTCTTCTTCTCACTTCCATCAAGGCGCACTGTGGAAGGAGCTAAACTCTGCCCTTCAAAGTGACATCTTTACTTGGACTTGATGGAGTGGTTTGAGATCTTCTGGGCCTTGATGTCTCTGAGATGCTCCTTGTCTAGTGGAACACCTTAGCCTCTCACCTTCCAAGGGCGTGAGTAACTGAGAGCGGCAGCAACCATTGTCAAAAGCCGTCCTGCTGCCGGTTTGCCTCTGAACACGAGGTATGAAAGGAGTGTGGAATTATCCTCCTGTAAGCGGAGCCATCTGATTGTTCTGTTGTTAGAGATATGAGTGGCTTCCACAGGTGACCCTGCTGCCACCCACCAGAGCTGCTGCCTGGCATGGCCTGCAGAGCTCGTAGTGGCTCTAAAGGATGGTTTGAGGCAGTAGAAGCCTCTTATGTTATAACCTTTCTGACCTTTCCTGGGGCTCACTCAAAAGCTGTACCTGGGACTGTTTTTCGCTGGTCTGTGAAGTGATACATCTTCATTAGGACTTAGAAGTAAATAATTTTTTAAACCCCTAAGAAGGAAGCAATTTGTCTTGAACACTGTAGATTTGATCTTTAGAGAGAGGTGAACAGCTAGCCTTTTTCCTCAGCAAAAGCTAAAGATGATGAATGAGTTGCCCAGGGCTCAGAAAACCTCTTTACAATAGGGAACGTTACCTGTGGGGGATTTTGAATCAATGCTAAAGTTGTCCTTGCCTAGGACTGCTGATTTTCACAACAGAGCACTGGGGCTGCAAACCTTGAGAAGGTGAGGATCGGGAATATCAAAGGAATAAATCTTGCAAATTACAAGTGTTCACAGCCTTCGAGGAAAGGATAAACTTGTGTGGATTAAATGCATTGGTGATTAACTCTGAGTCACCAATAATTGATCGGTGTCACATTAAGGAAAGAAATCAAAGCATTTCCCCTTGGAGTCATTTAGCCAAGAATGAGCCCATATTTGATTTCTTTACTTTGTGCTCCTGTGTCTTCTGTCCTTTGTCTGTCTGTTATATGAATTTGAATCTGTGCCTTTCTGAAGACTGCTTTGTGAATCTGTCCATATGTCTGTCTGTCACTGTCTGTCGATCCCTAAGAAAGGCTTTGCTCCATACTTATTGACCAACACAGGAAGTTTCACATAGGGAAGAAATAAGGGACATTTTCCAGGAATTAGGTTTTACATGGATTCAGTTCACCACATTGGTGCGCCAATTTGTAGGAGGAGGCCACTTGTTCTTCCCGGCCACCCAGAACAAAAATAACCACACAGAAACTGTATTAATTAAATCACTGCTTGGCCCATTAGCTCTAGCTTCTTATTGGCTAACTCTTATCTTAATTTAACCCATTTCTATTAATCTGTATATTGTCACGTGACTGTGGCTTATTGGGTAAAGTTCCCAGCATCTATCTCTGGTGGCTCCATGGCTTCTCTCTGACTCCGTCCTCTTTCTCTCATCTTACAGCCTAGCTTTTTCCACCTAGTTCTGCTCTGCCCTTGCCATAGGCTCAAAACAGTTCTGTATTCCTTAACCAATAAAAGCAACACATAGACAGAAGGACCTCCCACACGGGTGTTCTCTTAAAGGCAGGTTAAATAAGCAGGCTAAGTGCACAGCGGGACAGCATTATTAAGGCTTATCTGGCCTTAAAGGTGCAGTATTAACATTGACTGTGAGGCTCAGGAAAAGTTATAGCCATTTAGAATGTAAGAGTTGTTTGTTTTTTTTTTAAATCATAATGCAGTGCCATAAGCTCTCTTCATATGTCTGGTAGACACTTTATAAAACAGGAAGTTTGTTCTCTGCTGTTACACAGGGACAGGCACAGTATTTGATTTTTCTGGCATTTGGACCCCTTTGTGGGAAAGCATCCATGGCGGTGCCTGCTAGTGAAGATGAGTAGAGCTGGTTGAGATGTCCTAAATAGGGTCTTATTTATTTAAACCAAGACAGGTTTGGTTGGTATAGTAATAAGGAATTTGGAACATATTAATAATTGAATCAATTATGAAGGTGTACATTTGTCACATTTTTTTTTTCTGTAGCATTTTGGTAATTGAGCAATGAGTCATTTGAGGCCAGATTTGTTGGTGGAGGCTGCTCTTTGATTTTCCAGTTGCCCAGACTCAAATAATCATATAGAAACCATATTAATTATGACACTGTTTGGCCTATTAGCTCAGGCTTCTTATTAACTAACTCTTACATCTTAAATTAACCCATTTCTATTAATCTGTGTATCACCACAAGGCTGTGACTTACAAGGTAAGGTTCTGTTCTGGCGTCTTTCTCCTTCAGCAGCTGTATGGTGTCTTTTTGACTCTGCCTACTCTCTCTGTATATCTCTGGATTTCCCACCTGGCTTTGCTCTGCTAAGTCATTGGCCGAAACAGCTTCTTTATTAACCAATAGTAATAAAACATATTCACAGCATACAGAGGGAAATTCCATAACATCTCCCTTTTTCTGTCTAAATAAAAAGAAAGTTTTTAACTTTAACATAACAAAATTACATGTAACAAAACAGATATCAAGCAAGAATTACACTTACAATATTTAATTTATTTGCATCTGGAAAGTTATCTTTTATCATAACTAAGGAAAACTATAACTGTTTAGTCTTCAAATCCATCAAAGACCCCAGAAGGATATAATATTACCTAAGTAAACAGGAAGTGCATTGTAAGCAACTTCTAAAACTCTAGAATTGACAGAGACATCTTGCTGCCTGGATAATCACCCAAAGTTCTGTAATATTGGGGCTCTCATCTTTAGCTTACTGGCCCATAGTACCTGGCAGACTTTTTTATAAAGCAGGAAATTTGAAAGGCTATTTCGCCTATCTTGGCAGTTTGTCAGTCATTTTCTTCTGTATCCTGCAAAATTTGTGACAGTTCCTTTTGTGAAACAGGAACCCTGAAGTTCTTTTGAAAAGTTCTTTTGGAAAGTTCGACAGTCACTTTTCTGTGGGTCCTACACATCCAGTTCATAAAGCTTATCATAAAGCAGTCCAGGCAAGAGCAGTTTCTTGCCCAAGTGACTATCAAACTCTATAAGAGCCTCTTTGATGCCCATCATCCTTGTGAATTAGATTGGTGCTGCCAGGAGCAGATGTGTCTCATTGTCATGAAAAGACCTACAGTTTTAAACAATTTTAAATGCTATATTCTGTTAGTCTTTGAAAGGTTTGAAGAATACCTATCCATCTGAAATATATCTCTGTACATCTCGAAAACCTAACTAACATGTCTACAAGCTTGACTATTATAGATGGCTATCTATAAACCCGCATTTCTTAATTGTACATTACATTTTTTAAATGAGCTGCACAAACACAATACTTTAATCAAAAGCAGAAATATACATAAAACAAAATTGGCCTTAAATTTGTGTCATTAAACCAAGATCATACTAATGCAAAGTATTCATCTCTATAATATATTCCCCTTTAAATGTAAACAAACATTTATAAACAATCATTTAGGGAATTTGAGTATTGTTCTCTAGATTACTTCTTGCTGGTTGGAGGTGCTGTTAATCAGGCTTTTCATGGGGTATCCTGTCTGGTAGGTTCATCTCAGTCAGCAGTCCTGAAGCCATCATGGAAGTTGGACCTTCTGGGCCATTGCTTCAGGGGGTCTTGTTAGGTGGTCAGGAATCCACAGGTTCTTAACTTCTGTGGAAACAAAAGCAGAACCTCTTTTTTCTAACATATCCTTAGACCCTAATTTTGAAGTCAAGATACCTTTAAAATATATATGTTGATTTAGCTTAGCAACCCATACAATGAAATGTCTCTCTGCACTTAGCTCATTCACAGCCAAAAAATTCAAAGAAAACACAATAATATACATAATCCAGACTCTGTGAATTTTCCATCTTTACATGGCTTATTTTTCTTTTTTATTCTATTACTTTTTAATATTTATTTTATCATATTTACTTCTTTAATCTATGACTGTCTGTACTCTGTTTCTTTAAAGACTTTGTTTTATTTTTAAAACTATTTCTTTTTATAACTGTCTACACTGTTTTTCTTCTCTCTCAAGCCTGTGTATATTTTTTAAACACAATGTGACCTGTTCAGAGGTTTATTTCTGTCTGAATCTGTCTGTATTGTATATTTGTAATCATTTTCTGACCAGGAGAGCTTTTAAAATGGTAAGCAGATTAGTCACAGCATCCTGGATGCTGGCTCCACCTCTCTCAGCCTTTCAATATGGTGGAGGTACCTTTACCACCTGCTCTGGTACTGCCAGGTAGGAGCCATCCTCACCACCACAACTCTGGGAAGCAGTTGGTCCATGTTACCACCAAGTAACTTGCAGCACACTGTCCACAAACCCCATTCAAGTGCTCAGCCTCCTGAAAGAGCCAGAGCTGTGTGTGCAACCAGCACGAACCAGGAAGTCTTCTTAAAAGAGCTGTGCAGTTTTTGCTGCTATCACTGAGTCAGGAAGCCTTAAAAAAACTGTGGTCTACTTGCTTCTAGGAAACAGAGCAAATCTTAAAAAAAAAGTACAGCTACCAAGAAGTTGTGCTTAACTCTGTCCTTTTGTGTCTAGAATTCCTTCCCAAGCTCTCTCAGGTTTCATGTGGATGTACTTGCTTCACATTGGTATGCCAGTTGTAGGCAGAGACTGCTCGTTCATTTCCCAGCCATCTGGATGTCAATAATCATACAGAAACTATATTAATTACAACACTGTTTGGCCTATTAACTTAGGTTTCTTATTAACTAACTCTTACATCTTAAATTAACCCATTTCTATTAATCTGTGTATCGTCATGAGGCTGTGGCTTACTAGGTATGATTCTGTTATGGCATCTTTCTCCTTCGGCAGCTATATGGTGTCTCTTTGACTCTGCCTGCTCTCTCTCTATATCTCTGTTCAGATTTCTCGCCTGACTGCTCTGATAAGCCATTGGCCAAAACAGCTTCTTTATTAACCAATAGTAGTAAAACATATCGATAGCATACAGAGGGAGGGGAATCCCACATCAGAATTTGACCAAACAAAAAAAAATGCGATCACCATGTAGCAGCATAAGAAAGAATGGTTTTGGTTGAGAACGTCCTGTTTTGTTACCTGATCAGCTGGAGGTCTGAATACACACCATACAGTGGTGTATATGTGTGCCACACACCTGTAGTCTGGGGAAAGGCAGACAGGACTGGAAGATGGGATTAGAAAGGAGAATCAACGATTCCTGCCATTCCCAGAACCTCTTCTGAGATTAGCACTTAAATTCTCTATTGAACATATCGAGACTTACAAAGGAAGAAGTTCTAATAATAGCATAAATCCACTTGACAGACAAGAGGGAGCCTGTTTGGTCTTCCTCATCTATTGAAGCACCGATCTTCTCTTCCACACACATGGGACTTTTCTCTGCACTAGGGCAAGGATGGGCATTTGAAAGCTGGAGATAGCTCAGCGTCTTTCCCACAGGCTGGGAATGCTGGGAGCCAGAAGTTATAAAACTCCAGAGCTTTGAGCCAGTTTCATTGCTTTCTATAAAGAAGTTTCTTTATTGAATTATTATGGTAGACAGTGGGTGGATGTTATCTGCATCTCTCTGCTCATCTGTTTATCTCATACAGTAATGGTTCTGAACAGGATTCAGTCGCTCTGCTGCCGACTTGGGTTTCTTCTTCCCAGAAGTGCTCTCTTTGATGGGATGTGTTGTGGCTGTGGTTTTAGCTTTATTGTTGCTCATTCAGGCTGGTATGTCCCTGGTGTTCCAGACTTCCTGCCAATTTTGGCAATTGATGTTAATGAGCAATTCAGTGGGATTCAGTGTGACTATCTCCAAAACATTTTGGTATGCAACAATACAGGTACACACTTTTATTTAAAAAAAAAAAACAAGAAAAAAATAAAATGAAAAAGGAGAGAACACAGATTCAGCTATACTTGTGTAGCTCATTGGCAGTCCTGTGTTTATATGTGTCCTTCAGGATATATTATGGACATATGGTGGGGGACAATTTTGGATTATGTCAGTCATGTATTAAATAAATGCTGATTGGCCAGGCAGGAAGTATAGGCAAGAAAACCAGACAGGAAGTAGAGGTGAGAACAGGAGAATTCTGGGAAGCAGGAAGCTCCCTTGGTATTCCTGTACAGACCACTGAAGAGGCAGCAATGTGATCTGCCACGCTGAGAAAATATACCCAGCCTTGTGGCTAACATAGATAAAAACAATGGGTTAATATAAGTTATAAGAGCTAGTAAAAAGCCTGAACTAATGGGTCAATCAGTTTATAATCTTAAGGAGACCTCTGTGTGATTTTCTTTGGGGCTTGCCAGCTGTGGGGTACCAGGCGGGACAGTATCCCCAACAAGCAGGCCCATATGTTACAGACATAGACTCCTAGCAAGGCTATTTTAGAACCTGTCTTTTCTGTTCATTGTAGCAAACATGTTTTGGTATTGTCCTCAGCTTTTATCAACCTTTATCAAGGGCTGCAAATTTCACTGTCAATTGACTGCAAATTTCACTGTCAACTATCAACTCTGTTGACATTATTATGTCTAAATTTTCAGTTTTGTCAGGTGCCATGTGGGAGCTGGGAACTGAACCTGAGTCCTCTAAAAGAGCAACCAATGCTCTGAACCTCTGAACCATCTTTCCAGCCCCTAACTTTTCAGTGTTGTAAAAAGCACCAATGAGTGCCCTTTGGGATGTCAATGGTGACACTGTGATGCTTTTTGAGATGTAGAACCTTGTCTTTAGAAAGGTTGCATATATTTAAGAATATATTTTGTATGTGTACATGTATGTGTGTGTGTATGCTCCTTTCTGTGCATATGTGTGTGTGTGCACATGAGTGAGCATCAGCTGAGCTATTCCCTCAGCTCTCTCTCTCTGTCTTTCAGTACTGGGAAGTGAACCTTGAACCTTCACATGCTAAGCAAGTGTTCTGAACTATATATATATATCCTTAGCCTTCTGTCTTAGCGATTGTTCTATTGCTGTGAAGAGACACCGTGACCAAGGCAGCATTTAGGGCTGGAGAGATGGCTCAGCAGTTGAAAGCACTGGCTGCTCTTCCAGAGGACCCAGCACCCATGTGGCGTCTCACAACTATCTGTAGCTCCAGTTCCAGGGGATTGTACACTCTCACTTACATACATGCAGGTAAAACACCAAAGCATATACAGTAGATGAAAGAAAGCCTTTAATCAGGGGCTGGCTTACAGTTTCAGAGGTCTGGTGCATTATCATTACAGACAATGGGGAGCATGGTGTCAGGTGGCATGCATGGTGCTGGAGCAGTAGCTGAGAGCTTTACAACCCGATCTGCAGGCGGCAGCAGAGATAGATTGACTGGGCTTGGTGTGGTCATTTGAAACCTCAAAGCCCACCCCCAGCAACATACTTTTTTTCTTTTTTCTTTTCTTTTTTTCCTTTTTTTTGGTTTTTTCGAGGCAGGGTTTCTCTGTAGCTTTGGAGCCTGTCCTGGAACTAGCTCTTGTAGACCAGGCTGGTCATGAACTCATAGAGATCCGCCTGCCTCTGCTTCCTGAGTGCTGGGATTAAAGGTGTGCACCACCACCACCCGGCTTTTTTTTTTTAAAATTTATTTATTATGTATATAGTGTTCTGGGTACTGGATCTCAGATCTCATTATAATGGATGTGAGCCATCATGTGGTTGCTGGGAATTGAACTCAGGACCTCCAGAACAGCAGTCAGTTCTTTTGACCTCTGAGCCATCTCTCCAGCCCAACATACTTTTTTTTTTCAAGAAGCCACATCTTTTCCAGGGGCCACACCGTCTAATCCAGTAGTTCTCAGCCTTCTTAAGGCTGAAATTACTCAAGAACCCTTTATGTTGTGATCCCCAAACATAAAATTATTTCACTGCTACTTCATAACTGTGATTTTGCTACTGTTAGGAAGCATAATGTAAAGGGCGTTGCGACCCGCACGTTGAGAACCGCTATACTAGCCCTTCCACTCCTCCAACAGTTCCCTGGTGACCGAACTTTCCAGCCTATGAATCTGTGGGGCATTCTCCTGCAAATCACCATGGCCTCTTATATAAATACATTTTCAATGGTAAAATATTTTCTTTCAAATTTGTGAGCAAACAGTTTACTGTGGTGGGCAGAAACCTTGGCAAGAGGGTGAAAGGAGACGGTTAGAGAGGTTCAGGCCCCTGGTGAGCATGGCTGTGTGAGCGTCACAGTGTGTGCCACACTGAGGTAGGGTCTCTGGAGCATGCAACATGCACTTTTGTACCTACTTGCAGTGCTGGGGACCAACCCAAGGTCTTCACACACTAGGCAAGGCTCTATTACTGAGATGCACTCCCAGTCCAATCAATTTTTGAATTTTTTAAGTAGAATTTTTTTGTTTACTTATTGTCCAGGTTTTCCTTAGCTATTGTACTGTACTGTTGAGATTCTAGACCACAAATCTGGTTGTCTAGACGTTCCGTTACAGAAGTGATACTATTGGCACACCCGGGAGCCTAGAAATAAGATAATAACAATTAAAGCTACTGTTTCATTAAAATACTTTTAGGTAATTTCAATCTGCTTCGTTCATACTCGGAATAATGTCAGTATTTAAACACAGATGACCTATTGAAGAGTGACTGGTTTAAGTAGCATTAATATAAATTCAAATAATAATAGTTAAAAATTATATTTAAAAAAATCACGTAGGGATGAGATGTAGAAAGCATGTAGGTTGATTTGAAGTTGGGCCAAGACAGTTTTTCATAAACAGACTTCAAATTCAAGGTCAGAGCTCCTGTAGTGTTACAATGCTGCCACCGAGTGGTCAGGACGTCTTACTGCGGCAGTATTTGTGACTGCATCATTGACTGGTTAGAATTTTCTGCCTCTCTCCCAGAACAATTATTTGCAGTCTTACCTAAGACTAAAATTTATTTCCCATGAGACACACATTGCAACAAATCACAGAACTTTTCATCTGCTTACACAGAATTTCCGTCTCAGAGTCACGGATGGTGAATGAGAGGCGGGGCACTTACCAATTATCATCGGTATGAAGTCACGATGGATGACTTCTCTCTGTTCTAATTATAAGAATCAAGCCAGCTTCACCACCACAGCGGTGTGATGGCTTGATCTAACAGTTGACATTTCCCTGTGAGTTATGTTTGGCATCAGAAGGAGAAATTAGATTCAGACCTGGTGCAGTGGGAGTGTGGAGCAGGCCAAGAAATTCTGAATAGGGCTGAGGTAGGGTCACTCAAAGGGCCAGGGTTCAAGTGCTCTTTAGACACACAGGATCTGGGCCAGTCTGCAGCACACCTTGACAGTGGGTGCACTTTGTCCGTTGCTTTAGATGCTAAAAATGAAAAGATCTCTTAAATGCCTTTTAAAATTAGACTATTGAGTGGTGGCTTGCCATTTTCACTTCCTGTTACCGGCAGGGCTGTGTCTTGACTCTTTCTTCCCAGCCCCACAGAGGTCAAGTTATCCTTATTCTCTTATTTTCTGGCCTGGGCTCTGGAGCCCTTTATGTTTACAGTTCTTAGCACTTCTAGATTATGCAGCGCAAAAAAGCAAATTGTAACATTAAAATTGGAAAGGAAATAGGAGTCAGTTGAGACTGACTCCTGTCCTTCTGGGAAATGAGGAAAATATAGAATGTGAATTAAGATGTATAGTAGTGGAGAGCCAGGACAGCTGCGGAGAGCCGGGGGCAGCTGCGGAGAGCCGGGACAGCTGCGGAGAGCCGGGGGCAGCTGCGGAGAGCCGGGGGCAGCTGCGGAGAGCCGGGGGCAGCTGCGGAGAGCCGGGGGCAGCTGTGGAGAGCTGTGGGCAGCTGTGAAGAGCTGGGGGGCAGCTGCAGAGAGCCGGGGGCAGCTGCGGAGAGCCGGGGGCAGCTGTGGAGAGCTGTGGGCAGCTGTGAAGAGCTGGGGGGCAGATGCAGAGAGCCACGGGCAGCTGTGGAGAGCTGGGGGGCGTGGAGAGCTGGGGGGCAGCTGCAGAGAGCCGGGGGCAGCTGCGGAGAGCCGGGGGCAGCTGTGGAGAGCTGTGGGCAGCTGCGGAGAGCCGGGGGCAGCTGCGGAGAGCCGGGGGCAGCTGTGGAGAGCTGTGGGCAGCTGCAGAGAGCCGGGGGCAGTGCTCAGAATGTCCTAGGCCATGGGTGTGTGCTCAGATGCTGGTTTGTGGAGATCCGCTATAAGTCATTTAGCCACAGAGCTCCTTCATAGTTACACTTTTGGAATTGGCACAGTGTTGGTGATAATTTCCTCAGAGGAACATCTAACCCAGCTTTAGTGCTCCCTACCATGCAGTAGGACTCAGAGGTGGAGCAGAGTGCAGGTAAGCACAAAGAATTCTTGGCTGTCTGAGATCTGTCACTGTCCAGTACGGTGTTATTCATAATTGGTTACTTAACTTTTGCACTGTAATTAACTGGAACGGGATAGGATTCAGTCCTTCAGCAGCACGGGCCATTTTGGAGAGCTTAGATATAGAACATGCCCACCGGGGCAGAGTGCTCCATGGCACAGAACTTACGCGTAACTGAGGACGTCTCCTTACCCACATACTTCTGAGCCTCTGTGTAGCTTTAGCACAATCTCCTAGTGATGCTGATTGATTCTGTCTGTCATACAGGACAAGAATGGAGATTTAATGGGTCCGGATTCCTGTCAGAGAGCATGTTAAACTAGGTACCTTCTGTGCAATGGCTATGCCTCTGCTGATTCTGGAGGCTGGGAATTCCCAGGAAGCCGGCACATGGGTGCTCTTGTGAGTGTGTCCCGAGAGCAGTGGTTCTCAACCTTCCTAATGCTGAGACCCCTTGATATAGTTCCCCAGGTTGTGGTGACCCCAGCCATAAAATTATTTTGTTGCTACTTCATAACTCTATGCTATTGTTACGAATTTTGCTACTGTTACGAATCATAGTGTAAACATCTGTGATTTCTGATAGTCTTAGGCAAACCCTATGAATGACCCCGAAATAGGTCATGACCTACAGTTGCGAACCGCTGCCTTAGAGGCTGATTCCATACCACCATCTTCTTGCTGCGACTAGGCACAGCGAATGGGCAGATAAGCTTCCTTGGTTTGGGGTGGGGGAGTCTTAGTTACTTCTCTGCTGCTGTAGTATGGTTCCAGAGGAATAAGGGTCCCTTGTCATCACGGGGAGGTGGCAGGCATGGTGGCTGGAGTAGCAGGCTTCTAGAGCTCGCATTTTGAGCCAGAAGCACGAGGCAGAGAAGGGCAAGCTAGAGGTGGACAGGGCTGCCCCAGTACCATACTTCCTAAACCCACTCAAAGAGTGCGAGCAAGTGGGGATCACGTATTTAAATACCCAAAGCTATGGGGGGGGTGTTGTTACATTACAGCCACCATGGGGAGGGTGGCTGTGAACAAAGCACATGGCGGACATACGAAAAATGTCTCAATGAAACCCATCATTTGGTCCGATGGTCATATGCTAATAATGACAAGAAAAGGGAATCAAGGGCCACTTTCCTCTCCAGGAGAGCACTGCCCTCAGACTCTAATCTCCCAGGCCCTTCTCTGTAACATCCCACTGAGGACTGAGCCTCAGTGTGTGAACTGTGAGGAGCCACAAGTGCTCAGCGCTCAGCAGGAACCCACAGCTGGGGTTCACTGTGAAAATGCAGGCGGCAGAGGACGGTGTGTACGATGAGGAATAAATGGCTCAACGTCATTTTTTGTTTTTAGGACAAGTTGTCTTGAATTTGGGGGTCCTCTTGCTCCTGACTTTCTAATTCTGGGGTTGTAGGTATTCATCCCCATAAGTGGTTTTGACTTATGACCCTGACCCTGGCATAGAGTTCAGGGTCATCTTTATCTCATTGCTGATATATATATCAGCACGCACACACCTGGTGGCTTGTCATTGTTAGTGTCTGTCTAGCATCCAGCCCACTGTCTCCTGCTACTAATGTTGGAGACTTCCCTGACTCCATGCAGCCTCCATAGAATATCAACCAGAGAGCCAGCTCTAATCTTCCCAAGAGAGGCATATAACAACCCAAGTCAAACAATAAGACTCAGCTGTCAAATTGAATGTGCTGTTTTGGTGGTCTGAGGAGACCCGTCCATTTCCCCCCAGCATCACCCTGGTTTTCGTCCTTCCTTACACTTGATGCTTGTCTTGCCCTTCTGTTTGATATAATACCTCATTTCCTTCCCAAGGGCTTTCCTGGCCAATATCACTCAGAACTCATATAGGTTACATTCAGCCAAGTGTTTGAAATCAGTATGTTTGAAAGGTTGCTTTAATGTCACGATGAGTGTGTGTGTGTATGTGTGTGTGCGTGTGTGTGTGGGGGGCTGCGGGCATTGGGTTTTAGAGGAAGAGACATTCAAAAAAAGCAACAAGAAAACAGCAAGCACTGTGCCTATGAGTAGATTGTACTGAGACCATAGTATGATGAAAGGAAAAGTCTTCATCGCCAAATCTCCCACGTTCTGGTCTAGTCCCAGGAAAGGGATGCTAAGGATTGTGCTGTCCTCTGGACTGCATGGTCGCAGTACTGTGGAGCCAGCTTTTACTGTTTTTACTGACATCCCATGATGTTGAGAGCCTCTGAGGTTCCTGCATAGTCTCACTGCCTTCCCTCAGCTGGTCCTTCCCCAGGCTCACCCCTGGACATCCCCGGCTTTACTATCACCTCAACATTTGCTTATGTCATAAGTGACCTGTTCCCAACCTTCCTAACGTGGAGACCCTTTAATACAGTTCCTCATGTGGTGGTGACCCCAACCATAAAATTATCTCATTGCTACTTCATAGCTGTATTATTTTTTTTCCCGAGACAGGGTTTCTCTGTGAAACAGCCTTAGCGATCCTGGAACTAGCTCTCGTAGACCAGGCTGACCTTGAACTCACAGAGATCCGCCTGCCTCTGCCTCCCATGCTGGGATTAAAGGCATGCGCCACCACCACCCGACATCATAACTGTAATTTTGCTGCTGTTATGAATTGTAATGTAAATATCTGATTTGTGACCCCTGCAAGTTGGGAGCCACTGGCTTATGATCTTCAGTTGTGTTCACTGTGTGCCCTCGTGGGATCACCATAATTTATAAGTCTTTGGACTGCTAATTATTAACCAGGTCATATGGAAGCAGACGGCTCCCCTAGGCCCATTGGAGGTGAGTGAGGTGGAGTTCAAGCTTGTGGCTGAACACATAACCTGGACAGAGAAAATGAGAAGCCCCGGCTGCAGGCTCCTGAACAGTTGATGGGCTGTCTTTCCTTGACTGGGATGTTTTACTTGTCCTCCCAAACCCTTCAGATGTCTTTTATATTTATTTTTTTTAAACTTTCCAAGATTTAATGTTTCTGCCGAATGCCAGGCTCTAACAAGGGCAGAGGGCTTTGCTGAAGGCTGGCGTCAGCCCTTCCAATAACCTATTAAAGGCTGCACCGGAAGCTCCTGTGTTTACACTGGCGGCTTCTACATTTACACCAAGGGCAACGGTTGTGCTGAGAACTTGCACGTGCTGATGAGACTTTCAAGTTCACGAACCCCAGGGACAGAGCAGAGTGGTGGCAGGCAGACCCATGAGTCGTGCAGCACTGAGGTCCAGAGGGTGTCTGTAGGGTTGAATGCATCTGTGTGAAGTTTTGCTGATTAAAGATGCAAACTTTTTCACATCTTGTGATTCCATGTTTAGTCACCATCAGACTTTGTAGCTACTGCTTTTGCATCATGGCCTTTGTCAGTGACTGTCCCCACAAATCAGAGTGAAAGTCCAAAGAGATTTCTTCAGTTTAAAAAATAAACACAATGGGGCATGCCTTTAACTACAGCGCTTGGGAGGCAGAGGCTGGTATCTATGAGTTCGAGACCACCCTGGTGTACATAGTGAGTTCCAGGTCAGCCAAGGTCTACATAGTGAGACCCTGTCTCGGAAGAAACCACACATATAAAAAGCAGCACCAGTTTGAGCCATTAGCTTTTCAGCCAAAGTCACTCTGTTGAAGGTTTGTTTCCACCTTCTTACTAATTATGAGGGACACACCAGACAGATAGACCTGAACATGAGCTGTAAGCCTTAAGAGTCAGGTCACGGTCATGAACATCAGGAAATACCTAGACCAGGATTGGAAGATGATCCACAAGTGTCCATTTATGAAGAGAAGTTATCCGTTCACATCTGGAAGCTGAGGTCAAAGGGTTGTGAGTTTGGGACCAACCTGGGCTACATGATACGATCCTGTCCCATACACACAATTCCAAAAGTGTGATTATGCTCTCGAGTGCACATACGTAAATGGCTCGCCATACCACACATCTAGCAGTGTATTGAAATCCCACTTCCAGAGTGTGTGAGTCATGCATAACCACAAGTCGACAGGACAAAACCTGTGTATTCCAGAGACTCTTCCCCGGGATGGAATGATTATGTCATCTGTGGAAGGCTAGCTTCCAAAGCCCTCCTCTTAGGCTGTATTTCTCAGAAGCCGAGGCTGCAACTGGAGGGTGATATTAATTCTGTGTGCCCAGAGCATCTAATGGCATCGGGCAAGGACAGCTGAGGCCTCACGCGACGTTGCTGCTCTCCGGTTCACACTGTACCTGTTTGTGTCCTTCCTCTCCCGGCGGCATTGATTGATTCGGTAGTGGAGAATGTTTGCTTTCCAGCTGGCAGATCTAATTGTAAATAAACAGCTGCTGGCTGCGTTCAGACAGTGATGATGTTGGCAGGTACAGGAGCAGTGTGTGCGGGGATGATTTAAAGCCTGTGTGGTGGAGAGTGGCTGGGAAAGGACAGGAAGGAGGACGCTGAGGTCCAAAGTCCACCGCGGCTCACTGTAGTGTGAAAACGAAGTTATTAAAGCTTTGATGTCAACTGAAGACTGGCTTGTGACACTGTAAGGATGAGGATTATGTACAAGTTATGAGAAATATGTAAGTTCTATATTATGTTAAAATCTTTTGTTCTTGAACAGAATCAGGTTATAGTGGTTTGAATAAGAATGGCTCCCATGGGGTAATTTATTTGAATGCTTAGTCATCAGGGAGTGGCACTACTTAGAGGGATTAGGAGGTGTGGCCTTGTTGGAGGAAGTGTGTCACTGGGGATGAGCTATAACACATAGGTTCCTCCCTCCCTCCCTCCCTCCCTGCTTCCCTCCCTGCCTCCCTCCCTCCCTCCCTCATTTCCTTCCTTTGATATTCTAAGATACTTTTCTTTCATCTGGATAAACAGATCTCTTCATTAGTTACTTTCTGTTGCAGAGATAAAATACACTTGAGACAAACAAGTTAGGAAAGAAAGGGTTTATTCTGGCTTAGGGTTTTGGAGGGATAGAGTCCTTCATGCCGGGGAAGGCATGGGAACGGGTAAGGAAAGTTTGGTGACAGGAGCAGGAATCCAGCTGACCACATTTTCATCCTCATCCATGAAGCACAGAACGAAACTTGGAAGTGGGATGAAGCTACAAACTCATCCCCCGTCTTGTGCTTCAAAAGTCTCCTCTTTCCAGTTTCCACAGGCTGCCCAAACAGTGTCATAAACTGGGAGTCAGGTGATCAAATGCATGAGCCTAAGAGGGACATTTCTCATGCAAATCACTACACTGTACACCCTTGAGAAAAACTATTATTTACTTTTAGATAACGCTTTCTTTGTGTAACTAAATGCTACGGTATTGGGGTAGGTTTGTGTGTGTATGAGTATACATATATAATACATATATGATGTAAATGTATATGACATAAATATATAATATAAAAATAATATATAATGAGCATAATTTCATTTTGTTGAATTGATTCCTTTATCACTATATAGTGATATAGTGACCTTTTCTTTCATGATTGATGATTTTTTTTCTGTTTTCTTTAAGATTTCCTTATCATATTTATTTATCTAATCTATTCATTTGGGGGAAGGTAATATGTACCATAGGGTGCTGACAGAGGTCAAAGGAAAACCTATGGGAGTCACTGAGTCCTGGGGATTGAACTCAGGTTATTAGGTTTAGCAGTGAGCCTCCTTACCCATGGAGTCATTCGCCAGCCCTTGCTTTGGGTTTCTACTTGATAGGGTTTGTCTTCTTCCCTGTCTCTTCATTTGCATTTCATTTCTGTACCTTCTGGAGAAAGGAGGTCCTGAAAGTGACTTATTGTTAGCTCTAGCTTTCTTTTTTATATATTTTGTATATTTTAATTGGGGGAGGAGCTAATCCATTTACAGTGAAGACTGTTAACAATGCTACAGGAATAGTGTGTCTATTTTCTCCTGGTAATTTTGTATGTTTCTTAGTTTGTCCTCTGTTTATTGTTTTGATGTTTTTTGGTATTAAGTTTTAATCTCTCTTTTGTTGGTATATGTTCTCTATTTTGATGTGTTTTCAAGGGAGCAATTATCTTTCTTTTGCTTGAGATGCCGAGTTTCCTTAAGCGGCTGTCAAAAGGTCCCACTGAAGCATGGTACATTTTTTCAGCTTTTTTTTTTTTTTTTTGTAAAACGTTTCTTGTTAATTTTTAAAGAAGGGGTTTGTAGGTATAATACCCTTGGCTGGAATTTTTCCTTCTCAGGACTTTAAATGTGTCATTATATATTTTCCTGGCTCCTGACATGTTTGCAGGGCAGTCCGTTAGTTTAGCAGGGCTTTCTTTAGAAGCAACTTGCTGTTCATCTTAGCGTTTTTAAGATTCTTTGCATTGTGCTTTAGATTGTTGGGCTGCAAAGGGCTTGGAGAACATTATTTCAGATCAAATCAGTTTGCTTGATCAGGGGTTGCTTGAGATTCTTCAAACTGGATGTTTATGTCTTTCTCAAGCATTTGAAAATTGTCAGCAGCAGTTTCTTTGACTGGAGTATCCATGTCTTTTCCTTTCTCTTCTTCTGGAATAACCACAATGCAGAAGTTTGCTCACACTATAGTAAGTCTCCAAGTTTTGTTTTAATATTTTTTCTTCAAAAGACATAAACAAAGACATAAATATTTTTCCTTTATGTGATTGGATTATTTCAAAGGAACTATATTTAAGCCCCCATGCTTTTCCTTCCTCCCTTCCTCCCCACTCCACCCTTTTTTTCTCTGGCTGGTTGTATATCTCATACTGCCCTTGGTCTTGAAATCCTCCTGTCTCAGTCTCTGGAATACAGTGCTGACAGTGCTGTCCAGCTGGCAAAGCATTCTTCTGTCTTGGTGTGGGAAGTCCATCTGTATATGTGTTGCTTTTATTGGTTAATGAATAAAGAAGCTGTTTTTGGCCAATGGCTTAACAGAACATAGCCAGACTGGAAAAGATATATATAGAGAGAGTAGGTGGAGCTAGGGAGAAGCCATCCCACCAGAGGAGAAAGATGTGAGCCACGAGCTTCAACCTTGCTGGTAGGCCACGAGCCTCTTGATAAAATATAAAATAATAAAAATGAGTTAATTTCAGATATAAGAGCTAGCTAGCAATATGCTTAAGTGATTGGCCAAGCAGTGATTTAATTAATGTAGTTTCTGTGTGGTTATTTCAGGTCGGAGTGGCCAGGAACGAACTAGCAGCCTCCCCCAACACTGTCTGATAACTCTGGGGAGGCTCTCAGCTATATGTGTTTCATCTATTGAGTTATTTAGTTTCAATATTTCTGATTTGTTCTTTAGGATTGTGTTCTCTTTGTTGAATTCCCTACACGTGTCCTGTATTGTCTTCTGGATGCCATGGAATTATCTGTGGGTGTTCTATGTGTCTCATTACGTTTCTTTAAATAATTATTTGAATTCTTTTTCAGGTAATTCATCAATTTATTAGGGTCCGTTGCTTTAGAATAACTGCATTCCTTTGGCTGTATCCTATTGTGTATTTTGAGCCTTCTTAAGTGTATACCCTGAGATTATGCACCTCTATTAATTTTATAGAGTGGCTTTCACAGTAAAGGGCTTTTAGCTGGCAATGTGTCTGAAACCCTGGTTTAGGTGTGCCTGACTTTTGTTCCAGGTGTGTGCACTTAAGAGCAGGGTCATTATATCGGCTTCAGCTATATTCAAGTTGGTAATGTCTGTTGGTTTCAGTGGCCTGAACTGTAGTAACTGTGGGGTTACACTGCCAGGTGGGGTTCAGTTTGCTTAAGTGGGTTTGGTTCATGGCAGTGCCAGGCTTCGCATGCCTACTCTGTGTGCATGTGCATGAATATGCAATGTGCCCGTCCATATTGGGGGTTATGTGTGGAAGAGGGGGCATACTGACATGCCCAGGTGGTTATGGCACAGTGCCCAGTAACAAGGTCAGGTGAATATGAGGGTCTGAAAGCTGCTTAGGGGATTTCATGACTCTTCTAGAGACTGGTCATTCCAGAGAATTCTGCCCAGTTGCTCCTGGGAGATAACAGTCTTCTCGGGGCTTCAGTGGCTATGCTACACAGAATAATGTCTTTATAAAGCTCTTTTCCAGGTTTCAGTGAGCTACACGACTGGGATCTTTTTGTTCTTTTGTGGGGGGCCTCAGGAGAATGTTTGGGGTTTTTTGGCTACCTTCCAGGAGCAAGCCATTCAGGAAAAGCCATTGAGTTGCTTCTGAGGCTCATGGGTTGTTGCTTTCCTGGGTCTATGGGTCAAGCAGATCAGGACTGGTGGCCCAAGCTTTTTCCTGGAGTCAGTAATGTGAGAGTGACTCTCTGGATGCTTCCAGAGAAAGGAGAAAATAAATAGGGGTGCTTGACAATTTTCTGGACAAAAGAGGGTAGTATATTCACTAAACTCTTTTCTGGAAGGTTCCTCAGGCCAAGCAGCTCAGCACGGGCTGCCCGTGCCTCTCTGTGGTGAGAGAACATGGGTAGGAACTCCTGTCTGGTTCACAACTTAGGTCAGCAGAGCTGCCAAGACAGCTGTTAACCCATCATGACTTAAGTCACCCTTATTCTGTCTCTGTATCCATCTCTGTATCTTTCTATCCATCTCTCTTTTAGATGATGACAGCTTAATGAGAAGTTGAGGTAGAAGAGATTTTTGGAGTGGCTGGCCCAAAGAGGCCTGAGGAGAGACTACACAGAGCAAGTGTAGTAGTGAGATAAGACTGCCTTCCCTATTACACAGACAACTGCAAACTCTGCCTTTGAACCAAGGGGAGTTGCAGCTCTATGACTGAATCAACAAGAAAAGTGAATGACCGAAAAGACGGTCAGTGGTGGACTCGGAGGGATCAGAAAGGTACTTGGTGTCTCCAGTACCAAACGTTCAGTGGATTCCTAGCCTCTGACAGGAGCAAAGGCCGAAGAATGACCTGGAGACTAGAGGGTGGCCTGGTGGCTAGTCTGCTGTCTTTTTGGGTTCTTCCCTGTTTTTGTCAGATTCTTGTAGAGATTCTGACTTCTTCCTTGCAATTTCCAACTGAATTCCCAGATGCTTCCTGTTTCTGTCCTTGTTTTCTTGCCTCTTCTGTTTGGTTTTTCTTTGCAGTGTGGTTGAGTTCCTCACACCTTTCTTCTAGGTAGGGTATTTCTGACCTGCGTTTTAACACAAGGTCTCTTTTCCAAGTCCATTTTCTTGTTTTTAACTCTTCCTTTCCATTCTTAAACGCACTGGCATGTTAGAGGTTCATGACTGTGTTCTTTGGCAGGGCTTCTTTTGTGAACTGAAGTCTCCTGAGAAGCCATGCCATGTTAAAGATTCTACAAGGCCAACGGACTGATGAGAACTACAGAGAGCTGGAATGTAAATTCAGAACCAAATCATCTGGGGCTGTCTTTAGCCTTCTTAATAGTCTCTCTCTCTCTCTCTCTCTCTCTCTCTCTCCTATTTTTTCCCACATCCATGCCTGATATATTATTTTTCAAGTATCAGGGTCAACCTTTGGAATATATCGACCTAGCAGATCAGTGGCTTTCACCAACCCCAAAGCCAAGAACGGCATCAAATGACATCTGAAACCCATGTGTTTGCTTTCCTTTGCTATCATAATGTGCCTACCTGATGCTCTCACAAATGAACCTCACAAAATGCCTTGACTGATGGTTTTCTATTCTTCTGTCATGGTGTAGTTCATGTAATTGCTTCCACGTAGGAACTTTTCTTGGGGGCGGGGAGGCACAGGATTGTAGCTTGAATTTCTCAGGCCATGGCCACTTGACTCAGAATAAACTAATTTATTTCCTTGGATGTGAGAGCAGTGTTTTGCATTGACACATCGGTAAAGCATCAACCAATAGCAGGAAAATCAAGGCTTCTAGACAGTAACTTAGTGCTGCAGAGATCACGAAACAGCTTGGTCTGTTTCTAAACAGCTGTTCTCCAGCAACCCTTCTCCACTTCACTACCATGAAGATGGTCAGACAAGAGAAAGAGCGTCCTGCCCCATCCAGTCTTCTCAGCTCAGAGGAACTGTGTGTGAATACAGAGATGGCAGCAACTTCAGTGTAAATGGCTGTGTTTTATCTTGTAAAGCCCATTGCCTTGGGCCCAAATTTTTATTTCTGAAAAAGCCCAATCTGCAACAGCGAGGAGTTGATTTGTAGCCTGAATTTGCTTAAGAATATCAATACTTTCTGCCATTCTATTTAGAGGCTAGCAGGGGTTAGAGATAGACCAGGCATAGCTTGCCATCCCTGTGTTAGCATGCAGCACACCACACTCTTAATTTTAGGCCTAACTGTTTTTCCAGTCTCATATCTCTGCATTTGTGATGGCAATTAAGACTGGAGGTAGCTTGTGGTGTCCTTGAAGCTGAGGGAGAAGAGAAATTATGACTCTAAATAATACGGAATGAGCCTTGTCCTCTCTGCAGTGGAAGCCACTCAGCAAAGTTAATTAAACTCGGAAAATAGGCTGAAGATAATTAAGTTGAGGACTAATTTTGCTCTGCAGGCATTCTATATTGTTTTTGCAAGGGTCCAAAGGAACACCAGATAGAAAATCTTCAGGTTGTGGGCGTGATTCAGAAAGAATCATTACCAGTAGCTAAATGGCCAGATGAAATGGTAATGTGTACTAGGAAAATTATATTTAGTAAAATAAAAGTGATAATTATACTATGCATATTAGACATTTAGAATTTCTTCTAGCTACCAGTGGAGCCAACTTGTCAGTGTGTCTAATATAGGAAGCAATAAACACGCATAGCCCGAGACAGATAGCATGGTTCACTTGTTCTTTTTTTCTTTAAATCCTAGCAGAGGGCTGACAGTGATGCTTGGGCCTTTCTATGAGGTGAGGGTTTTCAATTTAGGGAGAGGCAACTCTGATGCTATCACCTTAAGATTAGTGATGCAGGGGAGGGGGTGTCCAAAAGCTGGTTATGTAGGAGGGATCCGTTTATAAGGACCTTTGAGCCTCTAAGTTTTAACCATCTAATACTTACTAGGTATCGCTAAAGCAAGCTCATTATTATATTGTCACCTCACTGATCTATTACTTTCGAGTTAAAATATTTGAAACTTACATATTTTAGGAATACATTACTGTTGGCTGAAATTATCCTGCTCATTGATAGATTCAAAACTTAAACACCGCACAGTGTGATTCTTTTTCCCTCTCCAGCTCTCTCTCAACCCTGGCCTAAGTTTGCATGTATTTAAACCTAAGAATGGAGCTAGTTTTGACTGCATACCTCTCGGGTGTTAGGATAAGAACAAAGCCATCAGTTCTCCTTGCCATTTCCCATTCCAAGAGTGGATATTTGCATTCTGACTGAACTTGCTGTTCTCAAAGCCTTGCTGGCTGTTGTTTAGTCCCCCTTGGCTTTCAAAGGCATTGACAGTTGGTTACATTTCAATTGTCTTGTGTTTAATTTTCTTATCACTGGATGTGAACTTAGCATTGGATTTGGACAAAGCACATTAATTTAATAGTTAACTTGGGATTTGCTCTATTCCTCTCATCTATTTCTGTTTCTTCTTAAAAAACAAAACAACAAAATGAAACATTGTTTGGGGATGGGGATGCCACTTAGTTGTCAGGGTGCTTAGCTAGCATGGATAAAGTCTTGGGTTCAGCCCCATGCCCCACATAAAATTGGGCCTTGTGACATGTCTATAATCCTAGTACTTAGGAAGTGAAGGCAGGGAAGAGCAGAAGTTCAGATGATGCTTGGTTGCATAGCAAATTAAAGGCCAGCCTGGGGCTATGTGAGAGCCCAAACCAACCAACCAACCAACCAACCAACCAACCAACCAACCAACCAATAATCAAAACAAAAACCAAACACCAAAATGCTTGAGACAAATTTTCTCCAGGAAAATTCACCTTTAAGCATCACTTGTTTCTAAATTGAGTACAATCATGAGGTCCTCACCTGGATCCCGTAAGGAGTCGGATACGGGTACTATGATGGTGACGGTCTCCTTTAGCTTGTCATTCGTCAGCCTGGTGTGGGTATTAAGGGACCAACAAGCATGAAACTACTGACTTTCCTAGGGACTTCAGTTTGACTTGGTCTGCACTGTTGATGGGACGACCTACACGCATTGCCATCCTTCCTGTTGTCCATTTTGTCCGTATGGATGCCATCTTACTGCTTTTCCTGTCTTCTCTGACTTCAGCTGCTCAGTTCAACCCTACGTGTTGGCTGGACTCTAGGTGACTTCGTGATCCAGTTCCCAGAGAGATTCCCTTTGTACCCCTACCAGCTGTCTGCTTGCCCCCAGTCGGGTCTCAGCTCTGGTCACTTTAACTCATTGTAGCCATTCTGTAACCTGTACCTACACACACAGGTGTGTTTATTGTGTGATACACATTGTGTGACCTGATAATTGACATTGGTAGTTAGAATTGGAATAAGAGGATTTCTGTTGGCCCTTGGCCAAAGATGCCAAGGGAAATTGCGACCATGGGCAAATTGTACCCAGTGAAACCTATACAGTTTGGGAGTTCTTGTTCAATAAATTTGCTTTGCAAAAATTTTAAATAAACTTTAGTATGAAAACATTGCAAAAGATTATGCACCAAAGTTAACCAGACCCAAAGTCTTTACATCATAGTGAACATCTGAGCAGTTGAAATAGCCATTTGGAGTGGAAGCTATGGAGCCTGACATTGGTCTGTACACTTTTGCTATTGAGTGTATTTTATGAACTTATTTACCACTAAAAATGAAAAATCCAAAATAGAATTAGAGAAGCAGTTATCTCTGTATCCTCTTTCATAATTCATGCCCACTGCCTGCGTTCCCTCATATTTAACCTTTCTTGTTCTCTTTTCTTCATGTTATAGTTTACCTGCATATATATCTGTTTGCATATGCATTATTGGCTAGACTACGCATGAGGGAGAGCATGAATTTTTTCTTTCTTTCTGAGATTGTGTGACTTTGGCATGAAGGTAACAAGATGGGTCATGCTATTGTTAATATCAGACTCAGTGTTTTAACTCTGGAAAAGATACTTAACATCTCTTGCTAATATTCAGTAACTAATATGGCCAATTTCAGACTTACTCTTTGAATCTGTGCTTAAACACAGGATCAACAGCTATTTGCAACTGTGCACACAGGACAGTAATAGGTTTTTACTGTCTTGCCTCAGGGCTGTGTAAATTTCTTTGCTCTCTGTCAAACAGTTGATAAAGGGATTTTTAAATGGTAAGGACATTTGGAGGCTTTGTGTTCACCGATTACAGAGATAATGTTTTAATTAGAAGCAGGGAAGCTGCTTTCTGTGCTTTTTTTTTTTTTTTCAAAAAATTGAGTTTAGGATTCTAGAACTTGTTGACTGAGGTGACAGAACAAATGGACTATGATCCCCCAGACAGTCATTGTCCTGGATGTAAAACTAGTTGGAATCAGAGGAACGAGCCATTCAACTCAAACTCAAACCTCCATCTTACTGTCTGTGTCTTTAATAATGGGTTTTGTTGTAAGGAGTAGACTTGGAGTGTGGGGGTGGGGCTTGGTCTGGAGTTCCTCACCTCCTAGGTAGACATTGACCCACCCTGTAATGTGATTTCTTATTATTGGCTTGAAGTCCTTTTGTTGTGAGACTCTGGCTCTGAACCTCCCCTCTTTTTGACCACCATCGAAGGAATTTAGATGAGACCACCGAATTTAGTTGAGAAGACACTTAGAGTTTGCCCGGAGAAAGAGGAGCACCCTCAGGGGTGAGAGCGAACAACGAAACACTGTGCCAGCCCATGTGTGACGGTCGACATGGCAACTTGAGAGGATCCAGAATCACTAAAGAGAAAAGGCTCCAGGTATTCCTGTGAGAGATTACTTAGCTAAAGGTAGAGGCGGGGCATGCGTTGGGGAATAATCCTTTACACTGTGTGTCACTGTGAATGGTTTAATAAAAAGCTAAGTGGCCAATAGGAAGGAGGAATAGGCGGGACTTCTGGACAGAGAGAATTCTGAGAAGGGCAGAGTTACCAGGAGATGTAGCATGGGCATTACGAAGTAAAGGTAATTGAGTCACATAAAAGAACACAGATTAAAAGATATGGGTTAATTTAAGTTACAAGAGCTAGTTAGAAATGAGCCTAAGCTATCGGCCAAGCTTTCGTAATTAATAATAAGTCTCCATGTTGTTACTGGGGAGCCAACAGTTCTGATGAAAAAGTCCTACTACAGGTATGCCTGTGGGGGATTAGCAAAAACCACTGGGCACCAAGAGGCCTCTAGCCAGATCCATAACTCATGGCAGTGAACACTTGTAAATAAAGATGAATGGACCAAAGATAAACCATGTGAGTCAGAGTCATATGATAGCTTACATGACAAGATTCTTCTCTCTCTCTTTTGTTTCTGTTTTGTTTCTTTGTTTTGCTTGGTTTTGGTTTTTCTTTTAAATTTGGTTTTGTTTTGGGGGAGGTTGCAAAGGCAGAGGGAGGATGTGAGGGGGTGGGGAGATATGTGAGATCAGAAAGCATGATGTAAAATCTACAAAGAATTAATAAAAGTTACAAAAAAAACACAAACAAATCAAAAACCAAACAAAAACAAAAACCTCTTGGCTCCTCCGTCTTTCCCAGCTCTCCAGCACCTCTTCATTTTTCTCAGTGGCACTGGGAGCTGCTATGTATCAGGCAGAACATCCCTTTGTCCAAACATACTTCCCTTCCAACTGTTCATTGTGTACTGTGTTGTTGGTCAGGTTCTAGGCCTCTTCTGGTATACCACCAATGCTGGACCCTCAAGGAAACTCCTCTCGGATATTCTGCTGCTGCCCCGAGTCATGGCGATCCTGTGGCTATGGTTCCTCAGGACTAGTTCCCATCGTGAACTTCAACAAGTCATAGATGGGGCGTGCCAACTGAAGCCTGGGTGGTATCTGACTTGGTCAGTCCTGGCCTCTGGGACCACCCCCTCAGGTGAGGCCAGCTTTCCTATGCTTTTATCCCAGGGCCAGTTCTCTGGTGGCGGGGGCGGGACAACTCTCCCAAGGCCAGTGTAGGGCAGGGTCAGCTCAGCACAGCCTTCAAACTTCCACACACAGTTACTTCAGTGTTGACCCAGGGCCTGGTAACAGGCTTTAGCTTAACACTATTTGAATTCTTCCTGTTTTTAAATACAGCTTTGTTTTGAGACAGTGACTCATTCTGTCTGCCTGGCTGGCCTGAAGTCACCATGTAAATCAGGCTGTTTCTTCCTCATAGAGATTAGTCTGTGTTTGTGTCTGCTGGGATTAAAAGAGCATGCCACCATGCCCAGCTTGTTAAGAGAAGGAGGTTTTCTTGACCAGGAAACCTCCAATCTTAGGCTGGTCAGGATGTTGTGTTTCTTTCTACTTAGGCCAAGAGTCCGACTCAGATCCTGTTATTATTATTTTTTTTTCTTAAAATTAACACATGCATAATGGAATTCATTGGTGACATTTTCATACATGTATATAATATATTTTGATCTGCTTAATCTCCAGTATGATCTCTTGTTCCCCCCTCCTCCACTGATTCTCCTCACCCCATGTAGTCACAGCCTGTTCTAAGCTTTAATGGGAGTCATCTTCTCTCAGTCCTGGCTTTTACAAGCTGCTGCTGATGAAGGGGTGGGGTCTGTCCTCAGTGACCTTCAGGGCTGTTTGATAGCTAGCTATGAGATACTTGCTTCTTGTTTTAAATACTCTGGGCAGTTGGTGAGTTAATGGTACTTTGGATGAGTGAATGGGTGGGTGAATGAAGAGGTGGCTAGGTACCAGACTCTCAGAAGTGACCATCAGGCAAGAGGCTGAGGATGTAGCATGTGCAGTTGCACGACAGTAAGAGAAGAAGCTTGTTGTGGGATTGGGTAGCCAACAGTCCTGTTGACTTTGCTTGAGATAGGGTGCTGGCCTAGAATTTGCCATCTCTATCAGGCTGGCTTGAACCATTGATGTCTTAAATGTATTAGGAATTTTCCCTCTGCCTGAGGAGGGGAGGCAAAGGTGAAGATGCTATGCCTCATTACTGCTTGGGGAAGGCACACAAATAAATCTCTTGATTTGAAGTTAGTGAAAAAGTCAACCCAGAAATACTGGAGAAACAGTGGTGTTTCAGGTGAACCGAGTGGCTGAATGGGCATGGATTTCAACAGGAAACAGTCACTTCCTTCTATGTAGACACGAAGGAAGGCCTGAGAAACTCAAAGTAGTAGTGCATAGAGTCAGGTTAGAACCTGTGTCTCCCAACAACAATCTTAATGGGTTTTTAATGACTGTACGGATATTGTTAGTTTGTGCGGTCTCCAGATAGTGCCTCTGGGAAAGGTTGCTTCTTTTACTGGCAGTTCCTGAGTCCCCTGGAGAATGAGCACCCACACCTAACACAACCATCACTGCTCTCATTGTCCAGTTGCCAAGCGGCCAAGCATCTGGTGCACCCTGCTTGGGACCACAGCTCTGCTACTGACTGGAGACTTTAGCTGTTCTCCTTGTATGTGGGTCTCAGTGTCTTCAGCTGCAAAAACATGAATCAAATAACATAAAGAACAGGATGCCCAACACATGGCAACATCATCATCTCATGTTACCTGATTTTAGTAAGCGATGCACTAACATGGGCCCAAAGGAACACGAATGTGCAGAATGAAGTCTCTGTACTTTGTCCCATAGTCATCCAGTGTTGCATCTTACTAGTAAAAAGTTTCTGTTACCGTCAGGAATATATTCCTTCTAGATGCTGAGAACGACGGTATTTATAAGGAAACATGAATGCTCATCCTTCAGTTTTTAAAGTCCAGGCATTAACGTGCAAGGTGTTCTGTGCTTATGCTTAGTGTGTCATTGAACTCGCATGTCTTCATATATTTTTACTAACATTAGCTGCAACATAGTGTGTGCTGTAGGTTTATCATCATTTATTTTACTTCTGTTATAGGACATTTAGGTTAATCTAAGTTTTGAATATTATTTATCATACTCTGGGCATACGTTGTTTGCATACGCCTGAAGATAAATTTCTAAAAGGAGAAGTGAGTCAAAGGGTGTGAGCATCATTAAGTTTTGTTAGCCGTTACCGAATGTCCTTTCACAGGCTTCTATTTACAATCTTCACAACTTTGAAAGTTGCTTCTTTTGTCCTAAGACAGTATGTATCTGAATTTAGAGTAAACTATCACATGGAGTGAAAAGTGGTCACTGCATAGTTTTGATTTTATGGTTTTTTTTTCTGTGAGTGAAATTGAACAGTGAAAATGTATTTGAGCCAGGCAGAGCGGCACATGCCTTTAAGTCCAGTGCTTGGGAGGCAGAGGTAAGAGGATCACTATGAGTTTGAGGCCAGCCTGTTTGTGAAACATTATTATGTTGGGATAATCATTTTGTACACTGTGAAGATGTGTCTATGTCCTTCCTCACTTGCCTAAGCCACTTTCTGATTGGTTTAACAAAGAATTGAACAGCCAATAGCTAGGCAAGAAGAGGATGGGGGGGACTCTGGAGGGAGATAGGAATTCTGGGAAAGAATCCAAGGCATGAAAAATTTGCCAGCCAGATTCAGAGGAAGTCAGATATATGGTACTGAGGAGAGATAATAAGCCATGTGGCAGAACATAGATTAATATAAATGGATTTATTTAAGTTTTAAGAGTTAGTTGGGAATAAGCCTAAGCTAAGGTCAAGTTTTCATAATTAATAGAAAGTCTCCTCTGTGTCATTATTCAGGAGCTGGCAGTCCAAAGAAAGTCTGACTATATACTTTTATTTTTCTGTTTATTGGCTCTTTTTAAAAAAAAACTTTATTTTATGTGCATTGATATGAAGGTGTCAGATCCCCTGGAAATGGAGTAACAGACAGTTGTGAGTTGCCATATGTGTGTTGGAAACTGAACCCATGTCCTTTGGAAGAGTAGCCAGTGTTCTTAACCACTGAGCCATCACTCCAGCCTCATGACTATATTCTTATTGACTTCTGAAAACTAGTTCTTCATATTCCTTGCTTATTTTTATTGCCCTTGTTTTTATACTAATTTGTATTTTTTAACATAAAAATGTGACAATTAAAATGAAAATATGTACTTATGGAATTCAAGTTATAGATAAAAATACAGAAACTTGCTTTTCTTTTTTTAAAAAATATTTTTTATTTATTATATATACAATATTCTGTCTGTGTATATGTCTGCAGGCCATAAGAGGGCACCAGACCTCATTACAGATGGTTGTGAGCTACCATGTGGTTGCTGGGAATTGAACTCAGGACTTTTGGAAGAGCAGGCAATGCTCTTAACCACTGAGCCATCTCTCCAGCCCTGAAACTTGCTTTTCTTATTGTTACTACTCTTTTTAGATATCACAGTTTCTGCATTTCTTTTGTATTTGCAAATGTGGGTATAGAATGCATGTGTGGGTGCCCCCTATAAAGGAGAAACCAGCTTGTCATTCTGTTCAGTTTATGTTTCTTATCTGGGTATCATTTGCCAGTATATGCACACGTCCACATTATTGATAACTACATATATACATACTGATGTCTTAACTACATTCGCCTTAAGAGGTCATAGGGAATGAACAACATACAGATCATCTTTCAACCGTATCTAATTTTAAAACTTAAAATAAAAAATGGTTCTTTGACATGTGTTATGTTGATCAAGTAAATAAATACACGGAGATATTAAAATTTTATTATGTATTGTAACCTCCCTCACACTCCCTGCAAGTCTTTGGAGATAATAGCTATACTTCATTTAATCTATTCTTCATGAGTATATATTTAAGTTTTCTCCTAGGGTGATTTAAAAATATGTCCACAAATTGCTTGGCATCTGTCTTTTCCAAAGCTAGAACCAAACTTCCCCTGAGTACAGGCCAAATTTAGTGATTTTCTTCTAAGGAAGAGAATGTGGTAGAAATGGAAGCTTGTGACTTCTGGATAATACAATAAAAGGCAGGAAATTATGGCTTCTGCCTTGCTCTCTTGAGTCACTTTTGATGGTTGTCATGTTTCAAGGGTGCTCAATTAGCCCTGTGGAGAGCAATGGAGTTTGTCATCAAAACTTAGCACCAGGGCATTATGGCAGAATCCTGTAATCCTAGCACTTGGGATACTAAGGAAGTTCAAGGTCTAAAGAAGAAGAAAACAACAACAACAACCCACCCACACAGAAACAGAATAGTCAGGCAGAACCAGGGGCTGGGAATATAGGTCATCGGTAGAGAGCTCACGTAGTATGCACAAGGCTCTGGGCTCAGCCCCAAAGCTAGCTGGTACCATTGTGCTTAGCACACAGAGGGGCTGGTCTTGGATGCAAGTCCTTCGGCTGCTCCAACAAGGCCATCAAACCACTGTAGCCCTGGATGATACCTTGATGGCAAGTTCCCGAAAGAAGGCACTTTAAGTTTCACATTATCACCTAATAGAACCGAATTACTGATAACTGATGCTTATCAAATTTAGTAACTCAATGAGGGCGCCAGAGAGACAGAGACTTCAGGGTTGATGGCAGAGAGGAAGGACCGCTCTCTGCAGATGGTGTTTTTGGTGACTGATTAAAAAGGGGCCATTAATGAAGCACCACATTTGATGGGCTCTGAAGAGAGCAGTTGTACTGAATCAAAGGACTAGACTAGGGTTCACCGACAAAATCAAGGTGAACACGGCTTGGAAGATGATCACGGGGAAACTGAACTCGTGTTGAAAACACAGAGCTCGAGTTTCATTTAAATTGTAAATGCAATGTTTTCCCTCTTGATATATTTTTTGGAGCCTGTTATTTTGTTAGAGGTGTCACGTTTCATACAACAAGGTCTAAATAAACATTGCCTTTGAAATTTTTACTTGGATCTTCTTAAGTTGTCTCCAATGGTTTTTATTTTTCTGTGAGAAAAATGCCACAATAACATGGTGCATCTGATGTTTTCCTTTGTGAGACACTTTCTATATGCAACGAGTGGAACGGTACAAAAGGGGAGTGAGTCCCTTGGCCCATGCCACGTTCCCATGAGAAAGTAGGGCTTGATCTCTGTAGGTGACATCTGCTATGCCTGGCACACCTCCCCAGACTGTGTGGCTAAATACACACAAATCCAAGACTTCTCTTTATTTTCGTACGCATGTGAAAAGCAAGCAAGTTTTTCAGCTGACTCCAGGTTCTCAGAATATCTGTTCAGACAACTAGAAAAGCTGGACTCCTATTGATTATGAAGGGCAATGCAACATGAATAGGAAACACCTCTGCGTTCTGTGTTGTCCATTATGGGATAGCCGCAGGAACCCAGGAAACCTTTCTCATCTTTTTGCAATATGGTGTGTTGGGAACCCGATATATCTTTCCCAGTTTCAAAACTTCAAAGCCTGTGCTTTGAAAATGCTAGCAGGCAATCTTTACAATGGCAGGGTATTTTTTTTTCTGGACTAGTTTTATTGAAAGTGAACTTTTCTCTGTCATCAGAAAAATCACTATGAAAGTTTATGAACTAAATTTCATATTATAAACAAAATATCTGTGGTTTTTCTACTTTCGGCAGCCATACAAATGCTACTGTGACAGCGACCTCATGAGTGAAGCTACAGGCTCTGAGTTCCACTGTGTATCTCCAAGCAGGAGATTTTTTTTTTTTACATTTTCAATTAGAACAAAGAAAAGATCCAATTTGCACAGAAGAGCTTATTCAAAAGTCAAATTCTAGCTCCAGTCTTTTTCTCCAAGGTGCACAAAACCGTTTCCTCCTGAGCTCCCCAACTGAAATTGCTTTTGCACAAGAAATGGGAAGAGCTCTTCATGTTTCTGTATTTTAAAAACATATTCTCTATTCTTTGGACATGGAAGTCTCTGGGTATGACCATGACACCCAGCACCCCTGTGCTGGCTAGTCTTATGTCAACTTGACCCACAGGCTAGAGCTATCTGAAAGGAGGGAGCCTCGGTTGAGAAGATGCCTCCACTAGCTCCAGCTGTAAGGCATTTTTAAGGTTAGTGATTGACGGGAGAGGGTCCAGTCCACGGTGAGTGGAGCCATCCCTGGGCTGGTGGTCCTGCATTCTATAGGAGAGGAGGCTGAGTGAGTCAGGGGAAGCGAACCAGTAAGTATGGCCTCTGCATCAGCTCCTGCCTCCGGAGTCCCGCCCTATCCTTCAGTGATGCACAGTGCTATACGGAAGTGTAAGCAGAATGAACCCTTTCCTCCCCAACCTACTTTTGGTCACCGTGTTTCATCACAGCAACTAGGATTAACCTCCAAACTGTTCACTATACCTCCCTTCTTTTCCTGAACCTCTTTCATCTCTCCCATACTCAGCTTTGTTTCATAGACTAGCGGAATCCATCCAGGGACGAGCCAGTCACAGAGAATGGCTGCATTCATTCGTGTCTGGGAGGAGCTCTGTATTCCATGACTGTGCAGGTGGAGGTCGTATTAGAACTCACTGCAGAGTGTACTCCAGATACAGTGACATTAAGACCTGTGGGAACTACAAGAGGACTTGGGTGCAGAGACAAATGGTGAAGATGGATAAAATAACGGAGGTTTTAAGTTGTAAGCTGCACAGTAAGAATGTTTTGGACAGGAATTTGGTATATTATTTCGCTCCTCCTTTCCCTTTCTGTTTTCCCTTTAACCTTTCTTTGTCTCAACACCCGGGCTGTTCTCAAACACTGCATAGTCAAGGATGATCCTGAACTTCCAATCCTGCCTCTGCCTCCTGATTGCAGGCATTCACCCCCTCCCCAGTTTTACACACGGTTGGAGACTGAACCCCGCATGCTAGGCAAACGCTACACCTGAGTCCTAAAACTTGGCATCTTATGAGAAATACTTGGGCTTCATAAGACGAGATTTTTCTATAACTGCAATCGAACATGCAGGCGAGTTACACATCATTCTCAAAAGGAGGCTTTACAATGGTCCAGTCTCGACTTACGACACTAGAGAAGAAAAGAGTTTCGGGCTGGAAATGTAGATCAGTATGGTTGAGAATGTGCCCGACTCCCACACGGCTCTGGTTTCCACTGACAGGTGAAGTGAACTGCTTTTCACATACCTTAGAAGGGCCGTTTAAAGACATGAAGACAAGCAAGAGAAACAGAGGAGCAGACCGTTTGCAGAGACACGGGGCTAGAAGAGCCGAGGACTCTTTACTGTGAAGATCAAAAAATTGTGTTCCACTGAGGTTGAAAAAATATTCAAAATAAAAGACTTGATATAGCGACTCAATATAACATTCTGATTTATCCAGACCCACTTTCTAATCACAACTGTGATTGCTCCTTACGAGAGGGCACCCTGAGCACACACGGGCACCCTGAGCACACACGGGCACCCTGAGCACACACGGGCACCCTGAGCACACACGGGCACCCTGAGCACACACGGGCACCCTGAGCACACACGGGCACCCTGAGCACACACGGGCACCCTGAGCACAAACATGCAGAAGACAGACATTAGCATGGCCCAAAGCATGTGTATGTTTCTTCTTTCTGGATTTCATGTCAGCTTATTTTTTTCAGTGCTGGTTTCTGTCTTTGCATCTTCCATTATTTTTGCATTAAATTCTAATTAGTTCAATACAAGTATGTGCCCTTTAAACTGTAAAATTATTAATTAGTCCCAGCCCCTTATGGACAGCATGACGTCTCACAGTCTCTACAGGCCACTAGATGCCAGCACTATGTAGGGCTATTGGGTAAAATTTAAGTCCTAAACACAGACTTATGTTATTTTAAGAGTCAATACAGTTCATTTCCGAATATAGTTTATCAATTTCTTGGTCAGTTGATTCCCATTTCCGCGTCGAAGTTTCTTCTTTTCTGCTGGCGGACAGCACTACTAATGAAGGTCTGTAGACAGTAGAAATTTCTCTTTGGAGCCCTTCTGAATCTGAAATGCGTTATTTTGCCTTCACTTTGTAATGTCAACTTCTTCGCAGTTATTTCCTTGAATGAGTGTGGAAATGCTCCATTAACTTCTGCTGCTGAGATTTTTTTTTTCCTGATGTTGATATTCTAAGATGTGTGCTGTCATGCTGGTGGTTATTCTCTCGGTGAAGCCTTTTCTCATTGGAAACATGTAGATACTTTAAAGTCAGGGCCACGTTCTTGTTCCTTCCCTCTCTCCCGGGATGGAGGGGGCACACAGTAGCAGTTCAGTAAGAGCTGTGACTTCAAAAGAAGCATTTTCACCAGTGTGGCCATGTGCTAGAGCATGGGAACCAACTGGGTGGGTGGAGCTATCTTGCTTTATTAACAATGTACTTAGATATGGCCTTTTAAAAGAAATTGATCTTTCCTGGCACTCACCCAGAATTACAACATTGGTTCTCATGTATTTCCTAATTTTATGTAGTTCTCTGTAATTGCCTTTTTATTTAGATATATTTTTTTAAAATTTCATACTTAAGTATCGTTTCACATCAAATTCTATTCCTCTTTCTCCTTTCTCTAACTCCTCCTATGTCCTTACTCCAGTCTCTCTCAAATTTGACCTCTTCTTTATTAATTATTATATAAATGTGTATATATGTGTGGGTGACTGTATGTATGTATGTATGCATGTATGTGTGTATGTACCTCCCTGTCCTGTATGTATGTATGTACCTGCATGTATGTGTGATGTACCTGCATGTATGTGTGTATGTACCTTGAGTCCATTTAGTGTTACTCGCATGTACATGTGTTTAGTGCTGACCACACGGAATCCAATAATACTGACGGCTCATCCACGGGGAAAGCTGGTTCTCCATCTCTCAGCAGCCATTCATTGCATGTAGCTATTTATGCAGGGTTTGTGCTGGCTTCTTGAGCCTTGGTCTTCCTCTGGTCATTGCTAGGTCTCCCTTTTCCCCAGGGAAAGGTGAGTGTGCTATCTGCCCGCTCCAGTACGTGACACAGGACAAGATAGGGAGTCGAGTCAAGCAGGAACTCAGTTTATTACTGTCAGCATCAGCTTATATATATTAAGTGACATGGTGTGATGTGGGGGCACCTTCAGCCAATGAGAGGCAGCCAAACCCTCCCTCTGGCTGGAGGGGAGTCT
>JAQHUG010000078.1:3403835-3427766 GCA_028555095.1 Dicrostonyx torquatus
GGCCAGTATGTCATTTTCATACACGTGTATATGGTGCTTTCATTTTCCCCCTCCACATTCCTCACACTTACCTTTCTTCTCTCTTGCTGTCGCATTCCTAGTCCCCTGTGCCCCCTTTTCTAATGGCCTCCATGTCTTTATTTGTTTATCTTTCCAAACTCTTCTGAGGAGAGAAGACATAAAAGATGTGTCTTTCTGAGTGTGGCTTATTTTGCTCAGCGCAGTGATCTTTAGCTCTGGTCCTTCTCCTGTGGATAACAGTATTTTCTTTTCTGTTTTGTTGATCATAGCTGTTCTGGTGGGAACAATCTAAAGATAGTTCCGATTTGCATTTCTCTGATGGCTAAAGAGGGAGCGATCATGTTTCTCTCTGCAGAAATCTAGATGTATTAGAAAACAGTTGAGCTCTATGTTGAGAGCAAATCCAATAGTATTTAATGATGGGTAACCCTCTAGACATTGCCTTGAGAATAGGGAACATGTCTGAGTTTGGCATGTCCTTGTGTCTTGTCCCTTTGCTTGTAGGGAGTACTCACTAAATATTCATTGACTGCATTGGTAAGGTTCAGTCAGCGGGTTCAGAAGTAAGTCTTCACTGTGTATTTCATGGAGCGTATCGACTGATAGGTTTTTGATTCAGCCATACAAGTATCTTTTAGTGATATAAGTGATCTCCATTTTAATTTGGATTTTTCTTGTCTTTTACTAGGTATACTTCAGCAGGTCACAGATTTTTATCAATTTAAACTACTACTGTATTCAGTGTCCATGGCCAAGGAATCCTTCACAGGCTGGCAAAGACAAGAACTGATGGCATGTGAGTCTCACAGTTTCTCTTCAAGCAGGACACTATACCTGCACTGCAATAGAGTGGACAGAATTAGGCCTTTTGCAGCGATACCTTCTGTTTGCATGTTGGTCCATTTGTAATTATGACCCCCCCCCCACTAGCTCAGTGTTGTGTGCCTAGGTCTGTCTGTGTGTACAGTACATTTAGCAATACCTGTAAAATTGCATAGGTGGTCAGTACGGCTTAACTACAATCTCTAATTCTATTATTATTACTGGCTTCACAATATCCTTCTCAATTCCCACCTGTGTTTTCGGTGTCAGTCATAGAAGTTCAGAATGTAAACTTGGCTCCAGTACCTGACAAATAATACTAGAATGGAAAAAGCATCAGCTTTTTAGGTTTTAGGTCACTCTTCCTTCTCTTGTGTTAAAATAGCAACTGCAGCATAAACAGCCAGCTTGGTGTCATGGGAAGCTGGTGACATTGCCCCGATTTATTTTTGTCCCAGCGAGGTGGTTTCAATGTGTGTCTGAGAATGTGGGCTGGAGAGTTTGAGTCTCTCCCTGCCTCAGCTCTCACTCCCGTGACAGATTTAATTGTCAACTTGACACAATTTAGGATCATCTGGGGAAGAATATCAGCGAGGGGTTGTCTACACTGTCTTAGGCTGCGGGCGAGTCTGTGAGGAATGGCGTTAGTTAGCTGTTTGTTGTAGCAAGATCCAGCCCACTGGGGGCAGCGCTCCATTAAGGGCTGGTCCCTATGCTATGCCCAAGTGAAAAGCTGGTGAGCTTTCTCTACGCGTGCATTTCTTCTCTCTGCTCTTCGACGTGATGTGACTAGCTGCCTTGAGTTCCGGCCTTGAGGCCTCTGCAGTGGTGGACTGTAGCTTGGAATTGTAAACTGAATAAACCTTTTTCTGTCTGGATATTCTACCACAGCAACAGAAGTAAAACCAGGACCGTATATGTGTGTGAAAACGTGTTCATGTGTGTGCATATGTGTCTGTGTGTATCTATGTGTGTGTCCAAGTGTTTAGTGTGTGTGCTAGAGAAGGACAGATGCTTTCTTTTTTTATTTTCATTTTCATTTTATGGGTATAGATGTTTTACTTGCATGTGTATGTGCACCTGTATGTGCACCATGTGCATGCCTGGACTCTTGTAGACCAGAAGAGGGAGTCAGATCCCTAAGAATTAGAGTTAGACATATTTTCCTATATGGATGCTGGCGATCTGAACTCAGTTTCTCAAGCTTGTGCAGCAAGCGCTCTTTCCCACTGAGACATCATCCCCATCCTTAGAGTATAAGTCTTGACTCAATCAATAAAGCCTATGATACTTCTCAAGCTAAACAGCCACACTAAGCCACGATATCCACATCTATGAATGTAGGGTTAATAATGGTAGCATCCTCACCTAGCTGCCTCTGGTTAAAGGACAGGTTAAAACTCCCAGGCAGCATTTAGCTTTGGCTCTGACAGTTCCAAATTGTTCGATAATTGCTAGCTGTTATTATTTTTTTATCTTTAGTAAGCCTATTGGCTCGTCTGACATTTATCTCCCATGGAAGAGATGTCAGTCTCATAGATAGCAGTTCTTAAGAGCTAAATCACCAAGGGCTGGCTCTGGCTCTGCCTTGGAAATGCTGTGTAAGGCTTGGGTGATCTTTCTTAGAGCTGAATCTAAGCGCGTGACAGAGGGGCACAAGGGAGGTACGTTTCCACACGTCTCAGAAGTCAAGCCCACTCAGATGTGAGCAGAAGAGATAGCCCGTATGCTGATGAAATGACACAGATTCACCACAGATGTGCCAAGCTGGTCAATGCAATCAGATCTCATGCAACTCAGTCCTCTAGGGCAGCATTGTCATGGCAACTGTCCTACAGGTAGCTCCCGATTTAGGGGCCAGCTTGCTGTTCTTAAACGAGCCCAACATTCTTTTACATTCCCCACAAAGGAAAACCTGACATAGAAATGGAACCATATTTCATACATCTGTGCCCACTACTGTGTTTGATTGCATGTAAAATGCACACATTCACATATATGTTAAGGAACCAGAAAGTTCGAGTTTTCAAAAAATTTTCTTTTGGTGTATGTGGAGGGTGTGTGTTGTGTGTGTGTGTTCCAGTACATACATCACGACATAGGTGGTGTTGGTAAGAAAACAACAGAGAGTATTAGTCCTCTACTTCCAACTTATTTGAAATGGAGTTTCTTCTTCACTTCTGAGTATACCAGGCTAGCTGGCCTATGGCTTCCCTCGCATCTCCAGTCTCTCCTTCCATTTTGCAACAGGAATGCTCAGATTACAGAAGCATGCTAGCAGGTCCAGGATCCTGTGGGTTTTGGGGAATCAAACTGAAGTCTTCACACCTTGTGGCAAATGCATCTTCCTGCTTGACTCTCTCTTTAGCCCTGTTTGTGTTTAAAAATTTTGTTAGACTCATTTTAAAGTCATTTTAGAGATAACTTCTGCTGAGGCTATACTGTTAATGCTCATTTCTAAGCAGAATACAGATTTTTGTTTGATTTCTTTTATTCAAAGGAAAGGTGGTGTGTTGACTGATTTTTCTGTCCCACCCAATCATGCAGTCGTTCAGTCCCAAAGAAAACACACAGAGGTCTACATTAATTATAAACTGATTGGCCTAGTAGCTCAGGCTTCTTATTAACTATTATACCTTCTATTAGGCTATAATTTTTGTCTGTGTTAGCCACATGGCTTGGTACGTTTTTTGGCGAGGCAGTCACATCTTGCTTGCTCTGAGTCTGGGTGACGACTGAACTGAAACTTCCCTCTTCCCAGAATTCTCATTGCCCCTCCTCTACTTCCTGCCTGGTCACCACACTTATACTTCCTGCCTGGCTACTGGCCAATCAGCATTTATTTAAAATACAAGTGACAAGGTACAGATCATTGTCCCACAGCAGTGGAGGCAGTAGAGTTAAAATGAAAAGATGTTCTTATTTTGTTTTGGTGCTGTGGTATAACCATTCTCCTAGTTTTATTTAGCTGTGAGAAATTAGAGTATGCGCATGTGAGTCTCCATTCGAGGCAGGAGATTAGGGCAGCAATCTATATCATGTCTCCATTCTTACTAAAAGGAAACTTTTTTGAACTTGACATCAATCGGAATCACACACTGACAGCTTGCAAGGCCCTGGGTTAGAAAATCTCTATTATCTTCAGCCACTTGAAACAAAAGCAGTTGTTTTTAGTCCAGAATTCTGTAATCTAAAGACCAATGCTTTGCGCATCAACCCCTTTGATACTGTCTTCAAACAGTCGTAAAAAACTTTAGATAATATGAGCTCCTCCTTCCTGTCCGCCCCACTGGACATAGGTGAATATTTTGATTCAGTGGTCAACATTCTCATTGCATAAACAGTACCCTGTGGCAGGGAGAAAAACAAGTGGCATTTTGAATTTCTTTCAGGGGATGCAGGGCAGGTGCGAAATATTTCTGAGGAGTATTTTTCTGGGCAGACCAATTTAGCGCCTGAATTCTGAAGGTGATACCTCATCCCAAAGGGAAACATTTCTACCCTTTTAGATGGAGCTTACATGAGGTCACTTTTTACCTTGATGGACTCCAGTCTATCAGTGGAAATGTTGTAATTAAAAGCTCATTTCCCAGCAGCTGATTAGGCCTTGATTCCCAATTATCCCATCTTTCAAAAGTCTTGTCTAGCTGAGCCTTTGGAAAATGTGATAGCTCCATTATTTGTTTTATTTCCAAAGTTAGGGCTCTGGAGGAGCTGCACACACTTTCCCAATCATGCAGGAAGTTATGAATAAAACATACACACCCAGAATTTTAAATTAGAGTAATTAGACCATATTAGAATCCAAAAAAGGAAAAGATTTAACATCCATGTCAGTGTGAGGAAAGATGCCCTTCATTAAATCCCATCTTCCTGTCCAACATTTTAAACTGTCACTTTTCATACAGAATAAGAAAAATAATTACTATGTACTATGATCAAGATAATTTTTTAAAAAGTAAATGTTAGAAAATTCAGGCCACAACATTTCAAGAATCAAAAGACTTTTTACTATAAATTATTTGAAATTGGATAAGCAATATATTGACATTGAAACTAATATTCCAGGACTAACTCTTATAAGTAAATGATGCTCTTCAGTATCATCTTTAATGCCACCAAAGATATGTGTGCGCATGCATGGTGTGTGTGATATCCAGTGATTTACTACCTCTAAAGGAAAACCATATGATGTCACTTGGTTACCCTTGATAAGTGTTAAAACACACACACACACACACACACACATTTAGCTAAAGTGAAGCTGGTTTGGAGAATCTTCTCTGGACACAGCCCTCTTTGTCTGTACAACTCTTCCATTTACCCACAGAATTCATGGCTGCTCCTATCTCCCCCTCAGAGCCATAGCTAACCCAACAGCACTGTGGCCCTAGGCTGTTTGATCTCTCCTTACTGTCTGTGAGAGATTCCCCGTTGTTTACAATGTCAGCTCACCCTTCAACGGAGAGCTTTCTGTAGCTCTTCCAATTTGTTAAGCAATAAGACACAAGGGCACTGGGGAGAGATAACATTTTAAAAACTAAAGTGTGTTTGTGTGCATGTTCCTATGTGTTTGAGTACATGGTACCATATAGGCAAGGGAGCCCTAGGGAGCTTCTGGAATCATAAGTGAACGCCATCAAGTTTTTTGTTTTTAATGTGAGTTAGGAGAGAATGCTTGTAAGGCCAACACTTGGATGACTAAGCCATCTCTCCAGCATGGGAAGAGAGACTAATGATACTTCTTCAACACTGTACATGGGCAGAAAGGAGCAAGAGAAAGAGTTTATTAACCCGTGGTGGTAGTTTTAGATAGCCGGACCCCATGTCTCTCTCCCTCCTCCTGCTGTCTTCTGATCCAGCTTGTCTCTTTCTCCAATACCATGTCTACCTGCATGCAGCCATGCTTCCTGTCATGATGATAATGGACTAAACTTCTGAAACTGTATGGCAGCCCCAATGAAATATTTTCCTCTGCCTGGTGGTGGTGGTGCACGCCTTTAATCCCAGCACTCGAGAGGAAGAGGTAAGTGGTCTCTGTGAGTTTGAGGCCAGCCTGGTCTACAGTGAGTTACAGGACAGCCAGGGCTACATAGAGAAACCCTGTCTCAAAACAAAACAAAACAAATAAGAGATGCTATAGTCATGGTGTCTCTTACAACAATAGAACATTGACTAAAACTCTGTGCATCCCAAGCAAATCAAGCCATTTGGGCATCTTTTTTTTTGTAAGAAGCCCCAGTCATAGCTATCATCCAGAACTTTGCTCTCTTCTAAAAGGGGGTAGCAGTATGGGTTGCTGTGATGATTAAAGGAGGGCATGAGAATACTTCCAGGCACATTTGCCCTGTAAAACATGGTGCTTCCCTTTCCTGAATTGTTTAAAGTATTCCTCAACATTTTACATAGGAAATCCCCAAGGAACTGCAAAATATGAAGGAAACTGAATAGTGGATGAGCTTCTAGCCCATACGGGAGAAAGATAAATGATGAAGTATGTGGGAGGCGTTTTCAAAGATGAATAAAAAGCAAAACGAGGTCGAGTCCAGGAGACTCGAATTGTCGGGGGCTGTAGAACTTGGGGCACTTGGCGCAAGTAAACAGTTACTGCAGCAGAGCGAGAGAGGGGGTTAACAGCGAGGCTGTGGAGTCAAGGTGAGGGCTGGGCTGATTCAATGCACAGGTGCCAGTTGCAAAAGTGTGAGGTAGTTTGGTTTTTCATGGCAGCCTAATAGAGCCATAATAAGGCACAAAGTGAATCTGGGAGAACTGATTAGCATTTCCCCTTCAAGTCAAATACTGATTCCCCAAACAGGTGCCAAATATTTTCAAAGTGGAGAGAGATGCCCTTGAAAGGTTGTCTTATTAAATGTGTTTCTACAAATACCGGACATCAAGGACACGCTCTCCTTCTCTCCTCTGTATTACTGGAAGGGCTTATTCTCCAAAAATAGCTATCAAGTTGTGAGGTGTCAGTCAATCATTCAGATTCAATTCTGTTTCAACTCTGCCCAGGAGCTTGCATTAAAGACACAAAATAATGTAAAAGGGCACACTTCCTGCCCCCGAGTAACCCAGTCTAGTTGGGGAAGAAAGACGAATGTCAGCACAGAAATTATCAAATGCATCTCAACAGATGAGTCCTTGGCCAACTCAATGGTTTAGAAGTTACGAACCTGGTATATCCTGGTTCTCAGGCCTGATGTTACTTCTTTCTTTATTGCCCAACCTCAGCTGTGCTCATAACATTTGCCTTTGCACATGAAATGGAATGCAAATTGCTCTTTCAGAAAATGTCCCATATCATCTTTATCTTGGTCACATATTCACAAGTCTCGAGATGCTTCTTAGAAGGTCAACTTGGGGAACAAGGTAACACACAGTCCAAGAGCAACCCAGAGTGATCTGCAGGCATCTCAATTAAAATCACATCTGCTTTGAGACAAGTGAAAAGTTCTTTTGGGGAGACTGAAATGATGATTGTTTCCTTCCTTCCTTCTTTCCTTCCTTCCTTCCTTCCTTCCTTCCTTCCTTCCTTCCTTCCTTCCTTCCTTCCTCCTTTTTTTTTTTTTAACCAACTCAGGTGGTTCTACCCAGAATTTGAAAGCTGATATCTTGCCCTTAAACTTCAAGTTTTAACAGAGGACATGAGACTCAACTTATATAAAACTATGAAGAAAAGAAAGAAGCAATGCTTTTCTACTTGGAATCAGAGAATATTTTCAGAGTGCTTAAGAACATTGTAAACAGAAAGCTTCCAGAAGGCATTTCAGACAGCTCCTGAGCCCACAAAGGCAAAAGCAGGCACAGGCTGCTTCCCATCAAGTATTGGTAAATGTCCCCAGGAAAAGCAGATCTCAGTATTCTCAAGGACTTTTCAATAAGGTGATGTTGACCTACATGGACGGAGATAGCAGCCTGGAGAAAATAGTTAATATATCGGAAAAAGAGTGAGTGTATTAAAAACGCTTGTTGGTGTGCATTTCTAAATATTGCACCAAGCGACCAGCTTAGCTCTGACAAAGTCATCCTGGCTCCAACTGATGGAGAGATAATTGCATGTCTGGAATGGGAGTGGCTAGGTACCACAATGGATGGAAATGTTTGTTGAAAATGATAGGAGCACATTTCAGTTTACAAAACTGCTTCACAGCAGACAGAAGCAGGCTCTGCTATTCCCTTCTAAACATAGAAAGGCTGTTCTCATTGTTGTTTGTATACCGTCAATGGTTCAAAGAGAAGGAGGATGAGGAGGGGTGTCAGTGGTGCCATTGAGAACTCAGGTGTCCTTACAGCCACACTCCCTCATTCTTCATGGTTGATTATATCTCCCAATGTCATCAGTGTAAGAAAGGAGAAAGAGGATTGGGAAATCATGGTGGTTTGAAAGAAAATGTCCCCCAAAGGGAGTGGCACTGTTAGGAGGTGAGGTTTTGTTGGAGCAGGTATGGCCTTGTTGGGGAAATTGTGTCACTGGGGAGGTGGGCTTTGAGGTCTCATATATTCTTAAGCCATGTCCAGTTGTTCAGACTACTTGCTGTTGCCTGTGAATCAAGCTGTAAGGACTCTTAGCTCCTCCCTCAGCACCATACCTGTCTGCATGCCACCATGTCACACAATGATGATATTGCAAATGTAAGCCACCCCAATTAAATGTTTTTCCTTTATAAGAGTTGCTGTGTCAATGGTGTCTCTTCACAGCAATAGAAACCCTGACTAAAACAGAAACCAAAGACCTATAGCTCAAGGTCTTTCCACTTAGCCTTGTTAATGACTTTAACATCTTTTCAGATTTTTTTAATTTACAATTCTGTATGTGGATGTATGTTTGTGTAAATTCATGTGGTACCTAAGGAGGCCAGAAGAAGGCATTGAATCCCCTGGAACTGAAGTGATAAGTGCTAAATAGTCTGACGAAGGAGCTGGGAACAGAACCCCAGTTCCCTGCAAGAGCTCGTAACTGCTGAGCCATCTCTCCAGTTCCCATGAAAGAGTTCTAAAGGGTTCCACCCAGCCAAATCAGCTTGGAGAGTGTCTTAGTTAGGGTTTCTCTTGCTGCAATGAAACCCCATGACCAAAAAGCAAGTTAGGGAGGAGAGGGTTTATCTGGCTTGTACTTCAACACGGTTGTCCATCACAGAAGGAAGTCAGGATAGGAACTCAAACAGGGCAGGATGCCAGAGGCAAGAACTGATGCAGAGGCCCTGGAGGGAAGATTCTTACTGGCTTGCTTCCATTGTTTTGCTCAGCCCACCTTATTATAAAACCCAGTATTCCCAGCCCAGGGATTGTTGTAAATGAGGGGGAGAGGTGCGGATTGTGTTCCCGGCACCCGGCTCCCAGCCCCCAGCCACCCGCTCAGCCGCTGGTTGCTTTTACCCAAAATAACCACATGAGAACTGTATTCATTTAAATACTGCCTGGCCCATTATCACTAGCCTCTTCTTGGCTAGCCCTCACATCATAAACTAACCCATTCCTAATAATCTGCGTGTCACCATGAGGTGGTGACTTACCAGAAAAGTCTAACCTGCATCCATCTGCGGTGGGGGCGTCATGGCGTCTCTCTCACTTCCTTTTTCTCTCACTGCCTTCCGTTCTGTCTACTCCGCCCACCTAAGGGCTGTGTCCTATCTTACAGGCCAGGCATCCTCTCTATTTAACCAATCAAAGCACAGAAATACAGAAGAACCCTCCTACTCCAAGGGATGACATCACCCACCATGGACTGGGCCTTCCTGCATTTGGTCACTGAGAAAATGCCTTACAGCTGGATCTCATGGAGGCATTTCCTCAACTGAGGTTCCTTCCTCTCTGATGACTCTAGCCTGTGTCAAGTTGACACACAAAACCAGGCAGAACAGAGAACATTGACTAGAACTAGGTTGTGTGGCCACCTACCTAAGAAGGAAGAAAAAGTTTTGACTTTGTGTCTGTAGAACCACGGCAGGAAAAGGAACCACATGCAAACTAGAATGGATTTTGTGCAGTCAAGGCTGGATTTGCCTAGGGACTTTGTAGTCTTACTAAATTTGGGAGAACATGTTCTCATGTTCTTATTTTCCAAAGATAAGCCTTTTTTTTTTTAAAAAAAAAAGCATAAATATTATCTCAAATAAAGTCATTTGTTTGAGTGGGCTTTTTTTGTTTGATTTAGTTTTTCATGTTATATAAACAACCTTGTATGTAATAATTGTATGCATATACAAAGGTATTTTAGGGTTTAAATTTTTTATTAGCATATATTACTTATGCATAATAATTATTTCCTTACAACATTTTCATTCAAGTACACATTGTATTTTGATCAGATCCTCATAAATCCCTTACCTCTCTTGCTAATCTTGCCCTTCTTTTTCCCAACACACCTGTTTCTGTGTTTAAAAATCTGAGTAGTTCTATCAGAGACCATATAGCCTACAAAGCAAAACATATTATCTTGATTTTTATAGAAAACCTCTATTAGCCTCTATGCCACAGCATTAGTGGAAGTTGAAGACCCTTGATGCCGTTAACTTTTAGTTGCATTTAGAATAACACAGTGGCACTTCTTGAATAGGAGTGAAATGGTGACCCTCTGGATTACGCAAAACCATTTCGTGGTGTTTTTTTTGTCTTATTTTATTTTATTTTTTTTAATAGTTAACCAGTATCTCAGAGCAATTGTTTATTTGGCAAATATTGGGTCTTGTTTGTAAAATACTCTATATGCTGAAATGTCTGCAGACCTACTGACCTTGATTTGTGTTCCTAGTGCCATTCTGTTTTTCATTTTGCGTGAAGTCATTTCTACTTCCACTCCTAGTGACCAAGTCCTCCCTTGGTCTACATTTCTAGTAGGGGTTACTAGGTTAATGATACAATTGTGATAAAGGAAAAATACATAATTTACATGCTGTTTATGGTCTATGTGCACAACTTACATTACCATATTACCCTTGTGACTTTTTCAACTGCCTGTTAGCCAGGTCTATTAATGAATGTGAAATTATGATTATGATAATTTCTGATGATTTTAGACATCATTACCAGCAAAATAAAAATAATGTAGTAGTTCTTGAGTTTTAGTAATTGTAAGCAATCTGGAAATAAATTTGGGGCAAATCACAATAAGTAATCTTTGATTGTGTTTCAACATTTAGCATAACTTCCATCTATTTTTTAAAAAAACATGCAGTGGGATCTGGGGAGATGTCTCAGTGGGTAAGAGTGCTTGCTATGCACATGTGGGAACCTAAATCTAAGACCTCCAGCACTCACATAGTGGGAGGCAGAGGCAGGAGAATCCCTAGGGCTTGCTTGCCATCAGCCTATCTCCAGGTGCAGCGAGAGACCCTGTCTCAAGGGAATACAGTACAGAGCCATCTGACACCCTGCTCAGGCCTGCGTGCACACCCTTGCATACACATGTGCCCACATATTACCCCCAGCACACAGATATCTTAACTGTTCAAGTAATTGAGAACACATCGTGTTTCTTGTATCTGATTTTATTCATTCAGCAATGCATTATATTTTCCTGTACTATTAAAATTCAATGGTTTCTCTATGTTCCATGTTATGATTTATAAAATGCAATTAATCACAATGACTCTGGCATTTTCCACAATGTCTAGTTATGAATATTAGCACTATCATGAACATCTTCCTGCTTATCAGTCTCTATTTTTGTTTCAATTTTTATAATATCTTTCAGCAATTCTTTTAGAATCTGAATCAAAAACTAAAAGCTATGTTATTTTAACTTTTACACCAATACATGTTTTCATCTGCAGAGTGGATACAAATATCAAAAATAAGACCTGAGCTGGGTGTGGTGGTGCCCGCCTTTAATCCTGTCTCTATGGAGGCAGTGGCAGGTGCAGCTCTGTGAGTTCAAGGCCAGCTTGGTCTCTAATCTATAAAATGAGTTTCAGGACAACCGATGCTACACAGAGAAACCCTGTCTCAAACCCTCTTCTCCCACCTGCCCAAAAGAAAGATACAGTGTTGATATAGATATAGGGCTGATTTTTAGCACAGTGGGGTGTGTATACAAGAGATGCAAAATTAAAGACAGTTGGATTTGGCATTTGTAGGTAGCTTTTGGTCACTTCTGTGCTTTAAAACATTTGTAGTTCTTTAAATGTTAGGTTTCTTACCTAAGTTTCAATGGACATTCGTGTACATTTTTTTTAATGGTCTTAAACATTCACTTCTGCTAGAAGTAGAGCTGCTGGAACACATGCATAGTTAGCATTTTAAGAAACTGCCAAACAGCACTTGGGAGGCAGAGGCAGGCGGATCTCTGTGAGTTCGAGACCAGCCTGGTCTACAAGAGCTAGTTCCAGGACAGGCTCCAAAGCCACAGAGAAACCCTGTCTCGAAAAAACAAAACAAAAAAACAAAACAAAACAAAAACAAAAAAGAAACTGCCAAACTGTTGTCCAAATTGACTACCATATTTTTCAGGCCCTACTAGCAATGCATGAAGCTCTGCTTTGCTATGTGAAACTTGCCATTGTTCTGGATAGTAGCTATTGTGGTTTTTTTTTTGTCTATTTTCCTGGGTAGCTGACAATGTTGAGCCTCTTGCTATGTCTTTATTGGATATTTGCACATCTTCTTTGAGGAAATTCCTATTCAAATCTTTTATCTATTTTTGTCTTTTTAGTGTTACATTGCGTGGACATTTTTACAGCATTCAAGTTATCAGGCAAGTGGTTATGAATTCTTTCTCCCTTTCTATCTATATGATGTCTTTTCACTTAATTCAGCCCCCAACCCTTTCGAGAGAGACTCTTACTACATAACGCAGGCTGCTCTCAAACCAGCCATCCTTCTGCTTCAGCCTTCTGAACTCTGGAGGTACAGACACATGCCACCACACCCAGGTTGTCGGTTCACTTTCTTAATGGCGTGCTTCAAAACATAAATGTTCCCACTTTGAACAACCGATTTATCCTCTCTTAATCTGTCCCTTCTGTTTTTAGTATCTTTTTTTGAAGTTGCTCTGATTCGTATTTTATTTCTCCTTTACAGGTTCCACGCAATAGACAAAAGTTTTTTGATAACATATTGTTATCTTCGCTGAAGATGATCATATGTATCATTTTATAAAAACCACCGCCTAATTCAGAGGAATGGGGATTATATTTTCTTCTAAGAATGTATAGTTTAAATTCTTAATTCAGGTTTTTGAACTACTTTTTGACATTACATTTTTGTCAGTGGTTTAAAATAGAGTCTAAATTCACTTCTAAAAAAGATGGCTGTCTGTTTGGCTCAGCACGATCCACTGAAAAGGCTGTTCTCGCTGGGCGTGGTGCTGCACACCTTTGATCCCAATATTTAGGAGGCAGAGGCAGGTAGATCCCTGTGAGTCTGAGGCCAGCCTGGTCTTCTCAGCAAGTTACAGGCCAATCAGGGCTACGTAGTGATACTGCCTGTACTTCTTCCATTGATTTGATTTAGTTTCTCTTAAAAGTATCAGTGAGCTCTAAAGTAAGACCTGACTTCTGAACTCTCATTCTGCAAGGCCTGCCTGTCTGTGCTAGTGCCAGGGCTTCACTGCTACACTGCCTTGATCAGTGCAGCTGTTTTGGTACTGCATAGTCAGATTTCCAAAGTATAAATCTTTTTCTTCTTCTTATTTTTTTAAACAGTGTCTTATGTAGCCCAGGCTAGCTTTGAACCTGATATGCAGGCTGACCTTGAACTCCTGTTTCTCCTACCTCTACCTCCCCAGCTGCTGAGGTTACAGTTGGATGTCACTGCTCCACTTTCTGTGCTAAGAACTGAACATAATAGGAGAGCATGCTACCAGTTGAACAACATCTCTAGTTCAGGCTATTTCGGGTCCCTTGCATTTGCATATAGTTTTTAAAAGCAGCTTGTCAATTTCTTCCCAAAAGGCAGCTAGGATTCTGGTGGGCATAGCTATGCTCATCAGCTTGGGAGAATTAACATTTAATTTGATACTAACCCTTCTGATATACAACCATGGAATTCCTTCCACTTGTGCATTTAGTTTCTCTCAGTGATCTTGTTGTTTTCATTTTTTCCTTCTGTTTCTGTGTAGCATGTTTGCCTATGTGTGGGCACACATGTGTATCTGTATGTACACATGCATGAGAGCTAGAGGTTGATATATGGACATACATGTATATTGGCATGCATGTATGAGAGCTGAGGTTGATGTGTGGGCACACACATGTATTGGTATGTATACATGCATGGGAGCTGGAGGGTGATGTATGGGCACACATGTGTATTGGTTTGTATGCATGAGTGCTGGAAGTTGGTGTGTGGGCACACATGTGTATTGGTTTATATGCATGGGAGCTAGAGGCTGAAGTACGGGCACACGTGTGTTGGTAGGCATGTATGGGAGCTGGAGGTTGATGTATGGGCATACATGTGTGTTGGTAGGCATGTATGGGAGCTGGAGGTTGATGTATGGGCACACATGTGTGTTGTTATATATGCAGGGGAGCTGGAGGTTGATGTTAGTAATCAATTTTGATCACTCTTCCACCTTATTTAGAGAAGATGAGCCTCTTGTTCAAGCCTAGAGATTACCAGTGCGGGATATGGCTGGTCTTACTAGCCAGTTCCCTCTGGAGATTCCCTCTTCTGGAGATTCCTAGGATGGAATTACATGCAGGCCATCATATCTGCTTGGCATTTACGTGGGCTTTGGGGATCCCAATTTTGGTCCTCATGCCGTGGGACAAACACTTTAACAAACCTTGAGCCACCTCCCCAGACCCTGTTGTTATTTCTTTTGTTACATTTATCAAAATATATTTCCTTTTGGGACAATTGTACACAGAGATCATTTTCATAATTTTACTCTTGTGTATCTGTAGAGTTTGGAAAGAACTTAATGGTTGTAATGCTTTTGTTGGAGAATGCCTTAAGACTTTCCAAACCCAATATCATGGCGTCTGTGACGACAGCTTTATTTCATTTACCGTGCGGGGGTCTTGAACTCGGCAAATATTTCGATCGAGGCTGCGTGAAAAGGAGAGCATGCCTACTGGTTTGTGTGTGGGATTCCCTAGGCAGAGGGAATTCCCAGAAGCTGTGCTTTTCTAGGCTATCAGAAAGTCACAAACAACTTCCTTTTATGTCTGTGTATCAGCTAAAGAGCCTGTCACATTGCCAGTTCTCTCTCTCTGCCCAGAGCTTTTCTGCTTGGCCCTGTGGGAGATCAGATATTTATTCCATACCTCGACGACAAAGAAACTGTGATCTTTTTCTGTGGACTGTCTCCCATCCCCTTCAAGTGTATGATCATATTTTCAAGCAATTGCTTTTACATTCAACCTCAACACTTGCTGCCCAATTCTCAGAAGCCTGGATGTGGCAGAATGCTGATTTAGCTGGTAGGATACATCGAACCGCATCACCATGGTAACCAGCAGACAGACCTGAGAGAGGCAAGGCTGCGGAGGAACAGTAGCTACAACCCAATAACAAATCAAAGGGAAGCATTTCAGGAGAGCTTCTAATTATCACATGTTTGTCCTCGCAGCCAAACTGGGAGGCAAAGGGAAGGCACCAGCGACACTTGGCTTGTTTAGGTCACGGAATCCTGTAAACTCTCCTGAGCTCTTTGTGAAGTCCACAGAGCCTGCCGCTGCCTGCAGTCTATTGAAATAGTCTTACCCTGACCTTTTTCTCGGAGCTGCCATCAATTCCTTAGTAGTGGAAACTAAAATGCTGCCGAGCTTAAGGTATTTTATGGCCAGTGAGGCAATTTAAAACAGTCTCACATCTGGGAGTCTGAGACCGCACCCCATCTGCAATGCTTCCCTGACATCCTGAAGAGATTGCCTCGATTTTTTTTTTCTCCTCTCCACATTCCCTTTAATGTAGCTGATCTTACCTCAGTAATCATCCATGCGAGCCAGTACGGACGGTATGCTTATGTGCAAATACATGAGAAAGATGTCACGGAGCGACAGGCTGGGCGACAACTGGTAGCATCTACACTTGTTTATGGAGACATTGCTTGAGGGTGCAGGGCTCTCACTGATAACTTACTAATCATTTGCTGGGGGAAGTGATGGCAGAAATGCTGGCTTTTCAGTGTGTGGAGATCAAGGCTGTTGAAGTCCAGAGATAAAGAGAGAGGTGACAAATGAAAACCCACACCACACGAGTAAAGTTCCAGTTTTGTCTTTGTTAGGAGGGCGGCTGTGACCTTCTCCTTGCAGTGGGAGTGAGGTGCACAGGCACCTACATTAGCAGGACTCTTTAACGTATCTCTTCCGCGTTAATTCATCTCTGAATGACATACGCTGGAGGCTGGCCTGGCTCACCTTTGTTTGATTAAGGGTGCATTTAAGGTCAACCACTACTAACTGTGTTGTTAAATATTGATTGAGCCATTTGAATTAATGTCATCTTTTAGTCCTTCCCCTACTTAATGTACACTGGTATTCCTGTGACCCAGGAGGACGGGAAGTCAGTACCTGGACACTTGGTTCCTCCTGAAGCTGGGCTGGGCTGCTTCCTGCCTGCTTGCTGGTTCTCCTGCAGAAGTCAGTGTATTCAGGAAAATGACTTACTAGCTTTCCTACTTGCCTTCTACAAAACTGAATGCTTTCATCACTTGCAGACTTACCTGGCGGTCAGTGACTCTCTGGGTTCTTGGGCATAGATATCCCTGGTTGGGGGAAAACAGTCCAAGTAAATGTAAAAACAAGCGACAAACAACCTCTATGCAGGGTGCTGCCAGCAAAGACATCATTACATGGATCCATCAAAGTTCAGCCCTTGGAATGAGCCTGAGGACTGCTCTGCTCTGCACACTCATTTTAGGGGTGGTGTAACAGGATTCGAAGGAATTTTGAAGCACTAGGGCGGGAATTACAGGACTGGGTTTGTAAATATGCCCTTTTTCTTGTACTTATCAAACTCGGATCAATTTGTCTTTCTGCAAAGTGGGGTGAAATAGGAGGATTTGGGAATTACACTCATTAGAAATATAGCATGAAATAGTTTATCATCATGGAGACTGAACGGAGGCTCTGCCCCCATAGTGCTATCATGACCACAGTGGCTGGGAATTTTCATCTTGGCTCCCTAACCACTAGGCAATTGTAGCTCGACTCCTAATTTACTCTATTTTGCTATAAAAACAGGCAGAAACTATAACCTTAAGATCATAATTGGCAGTTGGTATCTGGTCTTTTCTAGCTTGGTCTTCAGTTAAAATCAGAGCTTCCGCAGGGTCATCTTTGCCACTGTATTCGAAACGTTGTCTATGGATTCAGGGAACATTTGAGGCAAAAGAGTCAGCAGGTGGAAGAAAGAGTGGATTAGGCTTGGCAACATGGCATATCTACATGAGGCTGTGTCCAAAGCTATGGGGTACCTCACAAAAATTCGTGCTACTCAAATAAATTTTATTTGTGTTGGGTTGTTTGGAACCACATTCACGAGCTTCCTCTTCCTGATCTGATGCAAGCTGAGTTGTTCATCTGAAAAATGCATGCGTCTTAACGGCTGCGGCATCATGTTTCTTCCAAACTTCCTGTAACATTTCTCAATGCGTTGTGAGGGCTGGGTGGAGGCGGTACAGCCACCCCAGCCACTTTGGTAGACTGCTGGTCTCAAACACAGTAAGATCTATCTAAAAATTATATAAAAAAAAAACAACTAAAAAATAAAAGCATCCAGTAGTGGGCTGGAGGTGAGCATTCATAATGTGAAATCTTTCTCTTCAGTGAAATCCCAGACAGCTAGGGATCCGAGTGCAGAGAGCAAGGTGTGTTTTGTACTCAAAGTCCTAGCATAGCGCCACCACTTTGGCCAGGCCATCTCTTTAGTCACAGGCACAGTTCATTTGGTTCTTTACCAGACTTAACTTCAGAGAGTTTGCATAGCCTTTTTTTTTTTCCTTCTTTTTAAACTTTGGAGTTTCATTTAGTGGATCTCCGGTCCCAGAAGAAGGTATTGGGCCTCTCGGTGGTGAAGCGCCTCAAGGTGGGACAACTGGAACTTGATCTTGGAGTCGTGGAACCTGACAGCCTTCTGTCTGCACTTGGCCACTGCAATCTCTTCCGCCTTCATGGTTCGGATGGAGGAGGGCTCGCCAGCACAGTGCCTGGGACCTGTGTTGCGACAGCACTGTGCGGCGGTGCCAACCCTGGTCAGGTCCCGGTCCTTGTGGTACACGTTGTGTTGGTAGTGGTAGGGCAGATGCCGTAGCTCTTCACATGTAGCAGCTGCTTCTCAAACACAGGCCAGCAGTCCACTATCTCCCCCTGACGACGTCACCTTCTTCAACTGCAGTACAAAATACCAGAAGTGGGACTTGCTCACCACGTGGTTGGGTGTGAAAATACGCAGTGGTACAGTGGTGGCTCTCCAGGGTGGGCAGGCAGCTCACCACCACCTTGGACTCTTCCAAAGTGTACCTGAGGGCTTCATGGTACTCCGTCTGCATTCTCCATCTGCAAAAGGAAGGCAGTCCTGGCAGGTCTTAAACTGAATGAATTCTCTCTTTAGAAGGAACATACAGAGGCTGAGGGTGTGGCTCAGCGGATAGAGTGCTTGCCTAACATAAATGAATCGCTGGGTTTGAGAGACAGTATTGTGTGGACCAGGACGTGTGCCTGTGATCTCAACTTTTGGGAGATGAAGGGTAGGAGGATCAGAAGTTCAAGGTCAGTTTTGGCTACATCTTGAGTTCAAGACCAGCCAGGGCTGTGTGAGACCCTGTCATCGCTGTGGAATAATCCTGTATATTGTGAATATATATTACTCTCATTGGTTAGTGAAAGCTGATAGGCTGGTAGCCAGGCAGGAAATTAGGCAGGGAAGTCAAACTGAGAATGATGGGAAGAAGGGAGGCGGAGTCAGAGAGTTACCAGCAGATGCAGAGAGAGCAAGATGGTCACGTCATATTGAGACAAGCTACCAAGCCATGTGGCAAAGCATAGATAAGATATATGGGTCAATTTAAATGTAAGAGTTAGTTAGTAACAAGCCGGAGCTTTTGTAAGTAATTTTGAACCTCTGCATTGGTTATTTAGGACTGGTGGCTGGGACTGGGAAAAAATATCTGCCTACCTGCCATGGACTGTTAGTGGCATTTCAGGTGTAGTTTAATCAATAAAGACTGCCTGAAGAAGTCGTGCTTCAGTGGACTCTGTGCCTCTGCGGTAATCTGTACAAGATTGGGTCCGTCATGATTTTATCAAGCACAGGAATGCATGAGGCCATCCCTCTCACTGAGGGACTATGGGACAGTTAACAGGTGCTGAGAACCAGGGCATCATTTTCTTCCGTTGCTCGTTTCAGTGCACAACCCTTCACTTGTGTTCACGGAAGCCACCTTCTTTATATTCAGCGGAGGTGGTAGGGTGTAGGGTGGGGGACAGATATCAACAGAGGAAGTGCTTCGTGGGAAAATGATTTCATCAGTCGGAGAGCAGGCATAAGAGAGGGTAATCCAGGCATGAGAATAACCAAAAATTTAGATTTTGTCTATACCTGTATGCAACTGTCAAATAAAAAGAAGAGCAGAGGGAATGAAATGACAGGTTGTAATTCTGGAAGAATAACATTAGACATGACCCAAGGTTGTCACCTACAGCTAGCATGGAGACCCTCATTTAAGGTGACTGGTCTCCGTCATTGCGCTAGGGAGCTGACATTAGCCCCCTCGTTCTGACTGTAGTGGCTTCCCTGACCTCCTTCCTCTCACTTGGCAGTATGCTGGGCAATATCTCTGTTGTCAGGCTGCCCAGGGCAACATACTTCAGATGTTTTAGTGGTCCAGGACAGTAGTCATGACATTCATCAGTGTAATTTAGTTTATACCCACATTTTCTAAGATCAAGCAAAGGTGTTTGTAGACTTGGAGGTGCTCAGGAATGTAATTAGAAAATAGAAGTTTAAATCAAGCAAAAAGAATTAAACTAAATAGAACAAACACAATAAGCAGAATCAAATCTTTTGTCTTGGCACTTGCTTACGTGGTGAATCCTAGCGATCAATGACAGAAAGTGTGCACGCAGGGTGGGGTGGGGGAGCTTTGTGCATCTCTCCCTCTGAAGGGTGGTTGTGGGAGCAGATGAAATCACCCTGCTTCTTTGGATGATTTTCATTTGCATCACACAGACCTCCCCCAAAACCTCACAGTTACGTGCAATTAAATGAACTTGTGTATTGACACAGGGAGGTTCGAAATATAAAGAAGTGTTAGGTATTGATGTTGCCTCCGTTTCTGTCTTAGATGTAGGGTATGCAGAGCAAGCGACTGCAAGAATGATTAGATGGCATCCAGATTAGAGACAGTCTGGATGTGGAGCACATAGAGGAAAAATCCTTACTTTTTTCTTAAACAAAGGTAGGTGCCTTCTGTAGATGGAGATCTCTTTTTCTGTGTTCTAGGCATTTCCTTTCATTTTTTGAAATCTTTAACGTGCTACATGAGGTATCTGGCCCTGGAGTGAAGAGAGATTAAAAACACCTTAGGGAATCTTAATTCCCTCGAAGTCACTCCCCCCCCCAAACTCTTAATAAAAAAGAGAGAGAGGAGATGGTTTCAAATGAATTGCGGAGCTTTATCTACCTGCTCCACCCGGTCCCCCTCACTGCCCCAAGTTTCTGGGCTCACTGACAGATAGGTGGTGATTAAAAATTCTCGTCACGCCTGTGGGCTCAGTGCCCTCTCCTTTGTCACTCAGCAGTTGGTATCAAAGCTTTAGCGTCTATATTCTTTGAAGACTAAGCAGGTTGGCCTTGCAATTTAGATGAAAAACAATTACCCTACGTTAGCTTGCTTTTGGCAAGAGTACATTAAGGCTCATCTCGCTGATGGAAAACAAAAGCTTTGCTCGATCTTCATGAATTTCAAATGAGGGGGAGGGAACCGGTGAGTTCGCCGCCAGGAGTTTTTCTGTCTAACCTTTCTCCATTGAGTTGGTTCCTTTCTTGCTGGAATCCCCTCAGCACTAGCTCAGATAATAATACGTCTCTCTCCCAGGCACAGACGGTGCCCAAGATCACAGGGCGCTACTGGTGGGGAACCTTTGAAGCCCAGAGAGGACCCAGCGCTTGAAGTACACGCGATGGCGTTTTTCTGAACTCAGGAGCGAATGAGAATGAATAGCCATATTGCTCTGGTACCTTTGGTTAAAAGTGTGTTTAGTGTTGAGAAAGCAAGCAGGCACTGGGCTGGTTAGTGAATTCTCTGGACTTTAAATTAAGCTGGGCCTTAAGGAAGGTTCCCCCCCCCCCTTTTCTTTTTATTTTTTTGTCTTCAAGGGGTTAGTTGGAAAAAAAAAAATCTCAGTTCAGGGAGTAATGCTGCATCACCAACTTCTGAATAATGTGTTATTATGTGTGTGTGTGTGTATGTGTGTGTGTGTGTGTGTGTGTGTGTGTGTATATGTATACATATATATGCCAGAATGAGTCTTTGACATTGATTTTGAAGGCAGAGGTTTCTGAGCTGGGTGGCCAGTTGCTGAATGAGGACTCTATGGACTCCTAAGACGCCTATGTCTTTTCACACTTGCAGCCACTTAAAGAAGCACAAAAGGAGGTGGTGCTACTGCAGCCAGGGTCTGTGCTGCTGTCCAAGGCTCCTGCTTCCAGTGAAGGCCATGTGGATGTTCAAGGGCTGGGCCACCATCTGGGCCATAGTAGCATCCCAGGGCTGTGCCTATCTGAGTGACCTGTGCTGCCTTCTGGTGCAATGGTGACAAGCAGTCCTGGCTGCTGCCAGGGATCATGTCTGGGTCCATGATCCTACCGCAGCCAGGAACTGTATGGAAGTGCAAACCCATGTTGTCACCAAAGGTCACATGGAAGCCTGGACTCTGGGCAGCAACCTGTGGCCTTGTTGGTGTCCAAGGATTGTGCCTTCGGATCCGGATTCGGATCCATGCTGATCTGAGTGGCCTGTGCTGCCCCCTGGAGCCATGATGTTGTCTTGGTGGAGTTGCTGCGGAGGGCTCTCTGGATCCATGGTCTTGCTGCAGCTGGGGTCTGTGTTGTTGTTGTCTGTGGCCCGTGTTACTACAGGAGGCCACAGGAACCATGCCTGATGAAATCTCTCAGAGCGCCATGCTGAAATCGGCTGCCCTTCGCTGGCACTGGGCAAGCTGGCCCTGCTCGTCACTGGGAGCCCCACTGGCCTGGACTGACCAGCTCAGCTACTATCCTTGCCCACAGCTGGTCCTTGCGTGGACCCCACCTAGGACCTGTGGGAGCTTGTGAAGGGACTGGTCCTGCAGAATGATACCTGCAGGATCTGCACAGCTTAGGGTGGCCACGGGATATTGGAGGAGTTTCGGCGATGGTGTATCAGAAACCAGAGACCTTGAACCAGAGTAATGACTCATTGCAATGAACATTTGCAAGTAAAACTGATTAGACAAAAAGGAATACTGCGTGTCACACTGAGGTCCCAATGCCACCAGGGAGAAGAAGTGTTGGAGAGGTGGGAAAGACAGAGGAGTGAAGAGTTCTTTATTTTAAATTTATTTGTTTTGATTTGTTTTGGTTTTTTAAAATTTTCTTTTGTGGGGGGAATGCTGTAGGGTTGAGGGGTGGATATGAGGGAAATAGGAGGTGAGCAGAACTGGGGTGCATGATGTGAAATCCCCGAAGACTCAATAAAGAAATTGTGTTAAAAAATAAATAAATAAATAAAAAACCCAAACCAACCAAAAAACCCACAAAGAAGCAGAGGCAAACAGTTCTATGAGGTGAAGGGCAGCCTGGTCTATGTAAGGAGACCCAGACCAGCTAAGAGAGACTGTGTCTCAAACAAAACAAAACAAAGCCCACAAAAGAGGGCCTGGGGAGATGACCCCATTGATGATGTGCTTGGTGCACAGAGAGACCCCCAGCACTCACATAGGAAGCCAGACATGGGACATACTTACAATCCTAACCTTGGGGGTTGCGGATGGAGACAGGGTTGCATGCATACATATGCACACATACATGTACCTTTATGCACACTCCAGTGCTCTCGGGACACACACACACACACACACACGCGCCTGCACACGTGCGCGCGCGCACACACACATACACACACACACACACACACACTCACACAGTCTGCAAAAGAAGTACCAGAAGCAGTATTAAAAGGGAATTAAAATGTCTTTCTCCCGGCAGGCATTGCGTGTGTTTGTAGGAGCACAGGTTGAGAGATTAGGGTCAACTTGTTGGATGTGAGGCCGATGTAGTTACCTAGGATCAGCTATGGGAAGGCCCCATATTTGGTTTAACACTCTGTTATGACTCTCTGGAAACTTGTGCCACCTTTGAACAGGGAATTGGCCTTAAACCCCTCTGGGTTTAAGAAAAAAAAAATCAAACTGTGGAGGATGGAGGAACCTTTCTGGGTGACTGCCATCTTTACTTTCTGCTAGACATTTTCAGTTACTTTGTGGTACAACTTTCATGGTGTTGGCTGTGAACTTTAGACTGAAAATGTGAAATGCTTCGAAATCTAGAAGCCTTTTGGAGTGCTAAACAGTGCCGTGAGGAAGAGGTTGACACGGCCATGTGACAAGTGGCAGTCAAAGCATACGGGATAAAGTTACTTTCCGTCTACATGGGACGCAGGCATGAGTTTCATGTTGAACCGGGTTGAATTCGTGTTCTAATCCCTAGGATACCTCATTGTGTGTTTGTGAATTTCAAAATCTGGAAAATACCCCAAATCCAAACACCACCAGTCCTAATGTTTCAAGTTAGTGAAACGCACGCTGTGTAGCCAGTGGCTCCCTGCAGGCGGCCTGCTTGTGCTCATCATCTTCAGGTGAGTGGGGTCTTGCTTCACGCCAGTGCTGTATTTATTTCCATTCCTGGTCATGTCACTTTTTTTTTTTATAGTTGAAAACACATTGAATCTGAAGCACCTAAGACTTGATGACTTGTCTTCAAAATCAGTTGTGATAATTAACTACTGACATAGCTTTCAGCTTAGGCTATGAGAAGAGCGTTGTTTCTGCACAACATCTACAATTTTCTGTTAACTCAGCTTTCTTCTTAGCCCTCAGACAGGTCCCGCCTGTGGTTCACAGTCCGTGTGTACTCAAGAATGCAACTCAACACAAAATG
>JAQHUG010000078.1:3442950-3473570 GCA_028555095.1 Dicrostonyx torquatus
GGGCTTGTGGTGAATTGTCATGTAAAGGTCTCTCTGTTGTTGGAAGAGGCCACTTGTTGGTTCCCAGCAGCTCAGACCTGAAATAATCACACAGAAACTATATTATTTAAATCACTGCTTTGCCCATTAGCTCTAGCTTCTTATTGGCTAACTCTTACATATTAATTTAACCCATCTCCAATAATCTGTGTATCACCACGTGGCTGTGGATTACTGGGTAAAGTTCTGTCTGGCGTCTGTCTCTGGTGGGGCTACATGGCTTCTCTCTGATTCCACCTCCATTCTCCCAGCATTCAGCTTAGTTTTCCCCACCTAGCTAAGTTCTGCTATCAACATGCCAAGACAGTTTTCTTTATTAATTAAAGAAAACTCATATTCACAGCATACAGAGGGGAATCCCACATCACCTCCCCTTTTCTGTTTAAATAAAAAGGAAGGTTTTAACTTTAGCATAGTAAAATTATATATAACAAAACAGGTATCAAGCAAGAATTATAGTTACAAGATTTATATCTATTTTATCTTTTATCATGAATAAGGAAAACTATATTATTACTATCTACTCTTCAACTCCATCTAAGACTCCAGAAGGATATAATACTACCTAAGTAAACAGGGAGTGCATTGTAAGCAACTCTAGAAATTACAGAAATATATTGCTGCTTGGATAGTCACCCACAGTTCTTCTGTAATGTTGGGGCATCCATCTTCAGCCTACAGGCTCTTAGTATCCGGCAGACTTTTCCATGAAGCAGGAAATTTTAAAGACAGTTCTGCCTATATTGGCAGTTTGTCAGTCATTTTCTTCTGTATCCTGCAAAATGCCTGGCGGGACAGAAACCCCAAAAGCAGACCCTCTTGTTACAGCCCAGTACCATGAAGGCATGTGGGAGATATGGTCCCATCCTTCATTTTCAATATGGCAGAGTAGGAGAGAAAGAGATGACCTCCTACTTCTCTCCTTCACCACCTGAGGGGATGGGACAGTTGGTCCTGAGGTCATGGGAGTGGGAGAATTGGCACTGCTCCACACTAGCAGCAGAAGACCCTGCACCTCACCCAGGCAGCACAATAGAGCTGAACCTCTTGGTGGGGGCACAAGTGAGTTGGCCAGGGGGCATAAGAACAAGAGGACTGATCCTACCCCCCATCTGCCATGTGGTAGCATGGGTGAGAAAAAAGTCCTTTCCCCTCATTCCTTGCCATCTGCAGCAGGTAAGAGAACTGGCCCCAGGACCATGAGAGTGGGAGAGCTGGCCCTGCCCCTCACCAGCTGCAGCACATGGGAGAGCAGGCCCTGCCCCTCACCAGCTGCAGCACATGGGAGAGCAGGCCCTGCACCTCACTTGGGTAGTACACTAGAGTTGTGTGGCAGAGACACAGGTTGGTCAGATCCCTTTGTGGCAGGGCCACAGACCCACACGGCCCTGGCCACAGCTCAGGCCCATATGACATCCTGGCCCTGGGTGGCAGTGCATGTCACTCAGGTCAGTATTGGCTGAGCAGCAGCACAGTCATGACAACTCTTATAAGAAAAACGTTTAGTTGTGACTGGCTTACAGCTTCAGAGGTTTAGTCCATTATCACCATGGAGGGACATGGCAGCAGGCAGGCAGACATGGTGCTGGAGGAAGAGCTAAGTGTTCTACATCTTGATCCAGAGACAGCAGAAGAAGACTGTACCACACTGGGCATAGCATAAAGCCCGTCTCCACAGTGACAATCTTCCTCCAAAAGACCACACCTCCTAATAGTGCCACTCCCTATGAATCAAGCACTCAAACACATGAGTCAAGAGGGAGCCATATCTATTCAAACCATCACACAGGGACTTTTTTTTTTTTGTGGGTTCTTGGTCTTGTAGACAAAGAATTTGAAAAATAGATTCAGGGGCTGTGGAGATGGCGCACTGGGCAAAAATGCTTGCTGTACAAGCCTGGCTACCTGAGTTTGATTCCTGGAATTCCAGAGTGGAAAGATAGGACTAATTCTCAAAGTTGCTCTCTGGCTGCCACATGCATGCCAGCATTCTCTCCCTTACATACATGTTATACACCACACACAACACACAGATGAATGGTAAAAATACAAGATTTAAAAATGGCCTCAGAAGGAAACTTGGGGGCAATATTTTTGGAGTTTGATTAAAAAACAAAACAAAAGAGGAGGCAAGCTGGCAATCTCGAGAACTGCAAGAGGGAGGGAGCTGGATAAAAGGATGAGCATTAGCTGTGTCTGAGGGCCAGGTCAGAAGAGATAGCAGGCTCTGAAGTGGAGGTCTGCACCAACACACAGTGTGTGTATGTGTTCATGTGTGTGTGTGTGTATACATGCGTGTGTTCATGTGTGTGTGCATGTGTGTGCAAACATATGTGCGCACGTGTGTGTCCATGTGCGTGCATGTGTTCATGTGTATGCATGTGCGTTCATGTGTGTGTGCATTTGTGTGCGTTCATGTGTGTGTGCATGTGTGTGTTCATGTGTGTGTGTGCGCGTGTGTGTGTGAGTTAGAGAGTAAGGCCCAGGGTGTGAGGATTTTGGCTGCTAACTAAAAAAAGGAAGCTAGAAGGAGGACAAAAAGAAAAAGAAGACATTGAAGAGAGGACTTGTAAGTGGCTGCCCTAAGGAAGAGGCCTTCTGGGGCCAACAGAACCCACCGCCTCCACCGTCTTCCTTTCATATAGAGCATTGCTTAAAGAGCCTTGCTGATGCTTCCCTATGGAAACTCAAGGAGGGAAGACCTACAGCTCCATTTCTTAAAATTGGTGTGTTAGGAAGCAACAGGAAGTTGGCTCCAAAACTGGTGGGGAGGGACGGTCTGTAATTAACAACCTCCAAGAGGTCTAATGTCTGACTCGCTAATGAGGTTTGCTCCTCTGCTTGAAATTCTATGGGAAAAATTGCTTTGCAAAGCATTAAACACAAACTTCTTTCAGACTAGATTCTTTCTCAACAGCAGTACCCTAACTATCTAGGTTTTTTTTCAAATATAGAATCATATATATATATATATATATATATATATATTCATGAAAGAAGAAATTACATGCTCTTCCCTGTCCTTTCCTCATACATAGCCCAAGAATAACCATAATAAAAATAACACAATCTATGAGAACACTAGCAAATGTGTTAATTCATTTTATGTAGCCAGCATGAGGATAATGGAGTGGCTATGATTGACAGTTATTACCTGATACTGGTAAAATTCATTATCTGTGTGATGTTCCTTATACTGCAAGTAGATTTACTACGACCTGGCCCTGTATAGGCAGGCATGTGGGGGGAAATGTAGCAGCAATTTAGATAGGGAAATGGCCTGGGATGATAGCTCAGCTGGAAATAAGGATGTTTCTGAGTTGAAGCTCAGGGCCGTTAAAAGGATTTAGCGGCCAGATTATGAAGTTAATAGCTGGAGGGCTTAATCACTGGCCTCCCTGTTTCCTCTGCAGCAGTGACTTAAACGGGAAGGACGAAGAAGCAGTCACAGTTTCTGAGTGAGGCTGGACTCTCAATTCTGCATCAACCAGACAACTCAAGGCCCACTCAGGGCGTAAGGGCTGTGAGACAGGAAGAGGCTGGAGCTGTCAGGGGCCACAAAGGGCCTGTGTGCAGAAGGCAGGTACTGGCAGAAATGCATACCCATGCACTCATGCATGCATGCACCTGTGCGTGTGCACACACATAATTAAAAATAAAAATAAACTTGAAAGTCCTGAAGTCTGTTATTTTAGCTGCTAGAAATACTCAGAAAAAAAATGTGTTTCTAGACTGGTGATTAAATAGCATTAAATTTGCTATATGTTAGTAACACATTTTGCGTCCACACTAGAATAGTTTTTGGAATGAATGTTGCATATGCTAATACAGGAAGAGAGAAGGACCAGCACTGCTCAGCAATGGGGAAATGTGCAGTTGCCTCACCTCCCCTCCTGGATTTGTGTAGTGAATGGATGGGCCATCTAGAAAGTCAGTTTGGAATCATGTTCAGGAAGGACTTCCAAGCTCTGGCTAGTTAGACTCCTGATGGGGTTGGAAATCCAGACGCAGTGGCTGAACTCCTTACAAAAAAACATGTCAAAGCCTCTTTCAACTTCGGGAAGGCAAATCCCTGGGCCAGGAGCAAGCCTGTCGGCCCTTCATGGGAGAGGCTTGATGGAGAGGGCTGAGAGTGCCCATCGTGGTTCAGCCTTCTCTGGATGGGACTGAAGCTGTGAAGGTGGTGAATGGGGGAGGGGCTGGAGTTGATGGGCTTTGCCAGAGACAGCTGTGTGAGATCTGCAGGGAAAACAGGGAGAAGCTCATGGGAGTGGAAACAGCCAAATAACCCGCGAGCGCTCTAGAAGCTTATTGCACGTGTTATCATTCCTCTGTAATTCCCCAACCTTCAGGAACCGGTTGTTAGATTCAGCATGGTCTCGTAGTGTAGCGCTCTAGGGAGTGAAGAAAGGGAGAGCTGTTAATTATATCCGGGCAAGGGCAGGATGTCCTGTGCCTTAGTAACCATGGCTTGGATATAAAAGCCGAAATTAAAAAATAGTATAGCTAGACTTGGTGTGCAGTGCTGGGTTCCTAACTACTTAGGAGCAGAGGCAAGAGGATTAAATGTTCAAGGCCTGCTTGGGGGACTAAATAAGATCCTATCTCAAAATATAAACTGTGAGATGTAGATCTAGCTCAGCAGGGAACACATGGTCAGCATGCACAAGGCCTTTGCTTCTCTGTCCATCACCTTAAAACGCAAGAGTATAAGGACAGAAGATTTAGATGGTTTGGGTCAGTCTAGAGCGGGGACACACAGATCATAACAGTAGTAGTGGGAAATGTACAAAATTTATAAATAGGTCTAAAGATTATTGGGTGATAGAGATAGATCATGTTTCTAGTGAATAAAATAGTCCATATCAAGGGGACAAAAATAAACCTATCAGGTGGGTGGCATTGCATGTGATACCTTCCCCACCACCCCCTCCTTCCAAGGTGATTCCAAACAGCACCTATTTGCCTTCAAAATTTGCCATTTTTTGGTATCTATTAGCAAAATTTTTTCAACATTGTCATTGTACATACCCATTCACTATCATTTACTGTTCCTGACATCATACAGATTCTCTTTTTAGCAAACAAAGGACATGAAGTCTTAATGTATGTTCTGGAGTGGTATAAGCCATGGTCCTGCCCTTCCAAGGCGTCTCTTGTAGTACAGGCTTGCACTTTGCTGATGTGATCAGTTGGATCCTGCAAATGATTCGATCCTTGGTTCGTCCTTTTCTGACTTTTCCCCGTGATAGTCACTAAATGACTCGAACCTCCCACCCTTTCTCGTGAATTACTGCTCACTAGCTCATACAGAAAGCACAATGCGCCAATGATGAGCCACCAAATTCTCCCTCTGGGAGCAACAGAGAAACAAAACAAAGCAGTAACAAAACTCCAACATCCCCCAAGTCATAAGTATATATGCATGTACATACGTGTATGAAAGATTAGCATGGGGTTGAAGAGTTGGCTCAGGGTGATAAGCACTAGGCTGATGACCAAAAAGACAAGATGAGCAAAACCAAGCCAGGGCCACACAAAAATACAGGGTGCTTGACCTTACTTCCATATTCTGTTTTAGTAAGTTATCGTGTGTACACAGTACTGTATAAAGGATTATTAAAATGGAATGAGTTATACTACATGATACCTGTAGTTATAACTGGTATGGATTTCAACCAGGTAAAGGACAGAGGTTTCAGGAAGAAAGCACGTACTCAGCAGGTCGTGGGAAGCTTGGAGACTGTTCTTAGGTTTCCAAACCCCTTTCTTGCATGCTGACTGACGGAGTACTATGCTTTTGAGAGATACAGATATGATTTCCTGGCATGTGACGAGGAGGGGTTGGAGTTTATGCTCGTTCTTGCTCAGCAATATTACTAATCTGTTATGATGAATGACATATATTTCTAGCATGCCTGGCCTAATAATAAATATGTTTGAGGTCATAAATTAGAAAAACACCAACTCTTACTGAAGAAATTAATAAAATATCCTTTCAGAAATATTTCATTCTCCAATAGATATGTGTCATACAAATACTTGTATCTCTTCAAAATCCATATGTGGAAGTCCCAAATCTCAAAGTGAGGCTAGTAGACAGTGGAGCCTTTGCGCACGCGTGTGTAACTAAGTCATAAAATATTAGTGACCCTATATAAGAGTTCCTGGAAAGCTGTCTTGCTCCATCCACCGTCAAGGCCACAGTGACAACACCATGTATGAATGAGGGGCCTCACTGGACACTGAGTCTCCTAGTGCTCTGATTTTGGACTTTGCCACCCCCCTACCTGTGGGAAACAGATTTCTGTTACTGTAAGAAGCCAGTTCCTCAGCTTATGGTATTTTGTTCGGGCAGCCCAAGAACTAAGACTTGGATACAAAGATCCATTTTAAATGCAGCTACAGAATTCAGAGGTAGTGTCACGTTTAATAGTTTTCTCGTAGTTTTTCTTTCAGGCTCTCAGGGTTTCTCTTTTCTCTAGTTTTGTTAAAATGTCACCTCCACTGATAATGTTGACTCTGTTTTTAGTACTAAAGTAGCTTTAGTTTTTACTGTCAAAACAATTTACTAAAATACTTGTAGAAAAAGTGAAATTACAGAATACAAAAGGAACTATTTCACCCCTGTATCCCCTAGAGTGATCAGAGACCTTGTAAATGCCTCTGAGTACTTCATTCTGAATCTTCAATCAATGGCTGTATGCATGTATGCACAAATAGATTTCACAAAAAATATATTGCTGTTTTTTGAGTTTTTGGAATGAAATCATTCCATGTTCTTCTACAGAAGGTCTGGAGCGGGACTGTGCAAATCTCTATCATGATTGTGTGATTCCCAAGTTAGTTCACTCTGCTGACCTTCAGGGATCTCATTTACAAAACTGATAATAGTAAGTCCCTATTGTTATGAGCAAATATAATAATCCCTGTAAAATCTCCAACACATCAAGACATCAGATGAACATGAGTGGAGTTGCTTGTCGTCTTGTTTGTATTTGTTTGGCTTTGTAGGTTGAGAGGATTCAGGGGGACTGGCTTGCCTTCCCACCTCTTAGTGATCATGTCAACAGTAGGACTGGCAATCTGTTGACATAACAGCACTTGTGAGCCATTCTTTTGGTGCCATTGTACTGGGTTAGTGCATTTGATCTGCCTGTCAGGGGGCTAAAGGCGCCGCTCTGTGTGATGGTTGCTAGCTGAAGGTGAGTTTCAGTGCTTGTGACACGATCAGGAGGCAGCACCGCATCCGCGAGACAAGTGAAGTGCTGTAGCCGGCAGCTGTGGGAATTAGATTTCGGCGGAATAGGGCCATTGATGGTTAACAAAAGAGCTATCTGCTTGAGTTCATCTTAATAGCTAAGCACCTACTGGGTTTCTGGAGATGCAGAAGTCATGGTAAATTAAGTCATGTCTAATTCTAAGTAAAATTTATCGCAAACTGGTCATACAATTGATTTAAAAAATGCCTTTCTTCTAAGGCAGTAAAGAGTTTTGAATTGGGAAAATTCCACACTCCTGGAGAAGTTTGGTCTATTCTTTCTTATAATGATGTAACAATGACTAAGTTTCCATTTAAGACTAAAGCTGAAGCGATAGACATAATTATGTGGATGGGGAAAGCTCGTAAGGCCTCAACTTACACAAGGAATTGCAGGAAGCTAAGGACTGCCGAGAGCGGCAGAGATTGTCTTCCTAGGGGAGGCGTGCATTAATTGCTTACCCAGTGCCAAATGGTCGTCCCTGAAAACTTACATACAAGTGATGTTATGCAGATTTTTTCAGGTTGTACTTATGTAATTAGGGATATGTATGTGTGTATATATATGTATGTATGTAACAACAATTAATAAGATAAGAGGTCATGAAATTGAAAGAGAAACGAAAGAGGCATTGGAAAATCTAGAGAGAGAAAAGGGAAGGGGACATAATATAAATATAGTCTTAAAAAAAGAAAGGAAGAATTTAGAAACTAAAAAGTAAAGTTTAGTTTGTATTGGTATTTCTTCTCCTTGCCTGCATTGATGATAATCTTACAGTGATTTGGAATTTTAGTTTTCAAGCCACAAAAAATTTCATTTTCTGTCCTAATTGAATGTACCAGCTCATCATGTTTTGAGTAAAGTCAGGTATGTGCTTTATAAAATATATAATTTTTGGTGACATCTTTCCATAGTATCACCTTCTTCTTTTTTAAATATCTATCAACTTAAAGTTATTTCTGAAATAGCAAAATTATTCTCAACAACAAAAAGCATAAAATTTGGAGAATAATACAAATTTGAAGGGCAGAATAGAGGGCCAGATGCCTGGCCAAATTGACCTTTCTGGTCAACTTTTGCTGTGGCTTTCTGGAGCTGGTTATACATTAGAGCTAGGAACTTTCTTCATCTAGAAATGCTCTATAGAATGTATGTATGGCTATAAAAATCTGGACTTACATTGCAGATAAAATACAGTGTTCCTTGAGCTCACACAGGGACTGAATGTGCTTGTTGTCATTAACTGCAAATGCTTATCTTTTAGACCAACTAGAAACAAGCTCTGAGTTCATGTGACTCTTGAGGGGCCTAGTGGTCATGAATTAACACTGTTTTTATTGTTACTGAGAAACAGAAGTGCTGGTTGATGCTCCTTTCATGGTTTATCTAGTCAGGTCTGGGTAAGTGTTCAAATATTTGATTAAGTCCTTTAGTTGTGAGAGTGTAGACATCCCCAGTCACCTGCTCCTTCTGTCTCCTGCCCCACACCCAACTCTATGCAGATCTCTGCCCTTCCTAGTGTTCCACATAGCTTCTTGCATGACTCATGAAAGATTAGTCTATATAGATTGTGAAGTAATATACATAAAGTAAAATAAAGTTGTCCTTTGTTCTGTCCTTCAATTTTTATAGATTATTCTAATTCCATATGTAAATCATATAGATAATGAAAAATCCAACTCTTCATGCCTTCTAATGCATTGAGAAACTCTTAAGTACAAAATCACATACACCCCACACACCCCACACATATGAAGGGCAAGCACAAAAAGTTTATTGGGAGTAACTGCAATAGGGCAGGGTCTTGGAAATGAGTCACAAATAGTTTTCTTTTAAAAAAGAGTAGCTTAGTAAAAACTTTCTAATGCTTGTGGAATTAAAAAAAACTTAAGCTATTTAATATTTTGTCCTAGCATGAAACAATTAGTGATGTTGATTTTATTTAAGGTTGTCTTGGGGGCAAGTAGGGCGATGGCTTAGTCAATAGCTTGGTACATGCTTGCTGTACAAACATGAGGAACCCGAGTTTGATCCCAGCCCCCACAGGAAACGCAGCTTGTGTCAGTGCACACCTGTAATCCCTGAACTGGGGAAGGGGTGACAGGCTGATCCCTAGAGTCTGCTGGCTAGCCAATCTGGTGTAACTGGTGAGCCTGAGGTCCCAGAGAGACCCTCTGCCTCAAAAAGCAAGGTGATGTCTCTGGAGAATCAGACCCCAGAGTTGACCTGTGATATGGACACATGGACACACAGTCCATCTGTGCTTGAGTACTTTCTTTTTTCATAATCCATGTGCATGTTCTCGCTTTCAGGGAGACTATTGTTATTGCACCATGTCACATATTTTACATAATCATATTTTCTAATATGAAATTGTAATAACCAAAAGGCAGAATATTAAAATTGAAAAATGTTATCTTATGAGCAGAGTAAAAACAGAAATAATCAAACCAATTTTAGAACTTCAAGTACTTGACTCTAACTTTTCAGACTTTTGGTTCTTTTAAAAGTTTGCTCCAGTGTTGTTCGTGTTGTGGTTATGTCCCTGCAGGTGATAAATGAAGTGCATGATCCAGCCTGATCCCACTGTATTAGTTCATGAGCATCTTTTCTCTGCAGATGACACCTGCCTCTTGGACACTGTGCTTGTCTGCTCAGTAATCACAGAAGAATGGTGCTACAATGGAGCACACCTGCATTTCGTCTTTGAGTTGGTGTGCACGAATTGCACTGCCATGCATGTTTCCCGATCTGATCGCCAGTGTTTCCGTAGTTGGAAAGGGTTTGTGAAAGGTAAAGATGGAGGTCTATTAAAAAAAAAACAAAAAAACAAAAAACAACAACAACAACAACAAAAAAACAAAAAAAAACCCCAACATGCTCATTGTCCCTTCATTTTTTTTTTAACAAGCAAGATTGAGCTGGGCGGTGGTGGCGCACACCTTTAATCCCAGCACTTGGGAGGCAGAGGCAGGAGGATCTTTGTGAGTTCGAGACCAGCCTGGTCTACAAGAGCTAGTTCCAGGACAGGCTCCAAAGCTACAGAGAAACCCTGTCTCGAAAAACCAAAAAAAAAAAAAAAAAAAGCAAGATTGATGGAAGAGTAGAGCCTGTTATGGGTGAATTATGTCCCACACTTTAGATTAGATAAGCTAAAATCCTAACCCCCAATAGCATGGAATAAGTTATGATTTGGTGGAATTCACAGTGAGGTTTCATTGGAATAGTGTGGGTTTTGCTAAAAGATAATCCTTTTGGATCCTATCTATGATTTTCATTCAGCTGCCATTGTGTGAACTGTGTAGAAAATGAGAAGCCCAGCTCTTCTTCATTTCCAATGTGTTGACATACTTACGGGCATTAATATCTTAAACAGTTTATCTGAACAGCTGTCTATGAATCTGACAGCATCAAATCACAGGGGAATGGGAGGAGTGAGGAAAACTAAGAGGGAGAAAGCATCTGATAGGTTAATGTTACAAGGAATCGTTTGTTCATCCTGGCTGCCCAGAATTGAAATAATCACACAGATACCATATTAATTAAATCACTGCATGGCCCATTAGCTCTAGTTTCCTATTAGCTCATTCTTATTTCTTAATTTAACCCATTTCTATTAATCTATGTATTGCCACGTGGCTGTGGCTTACCGGATAAAATTCCCAGCGTCTGTCTCCGGCAGCTCCATGGCTTCTTCCTGACTCTGCCTCCTTTCTCCCAGCATGCCATTTAGTTTTCCCTGCCTACTTAAGTTTTGCCCTATCAACAGGCCAAGGCAGTTTCTTTATTCATTAACCAATAAACACAACACACAGACAGAAGGACCTCCCACACCAGGTTAAGGGATGCTGTGCTTTTAGAGTCAATTTAGAGGAGGTTAGCTGTCAATTTCTGACTGGTTAAGTGTAAGTTTCATTTTTATTGCTTACAATGTGTTGTTTTCAGTCTCTGACATAGAACAGCAGAAGCATGGGGCAGCCATCTTAACTAATGGCTTCCCAATTAGCCCTTTAAGCAATTCCTGACTGAAACATGATGGGCACCTTTGTAGGAGGAGTACACTTAGGATACTCTGTGTAGGCAAATATATACAGGCAGGTGGACATATGAAGACGAAAACACGGAATAGTTTTATTTCTCCATACGAGGCATCCTTGGTGGCTACTCGCCTCTGGAAGAATGAGATCTGCACTTCCTCACTCCCACCGTAAGGCTTTGGAAGGAGCTTGGCCCTGGTGACAACCTGGTTTCAGACACGCAGCATCCAGAACTAGGGGCCAGGCTTCTGTGGTGTGAAACCCTCTAGTTTGAGCACTTGGTTAATACAGCCCCAGGGATGGAACATGGTGGCCAAGCAGATGGCATGCACTTTCTCCTTGGATGACCTCCTGGCTCATACTTTGTCATAAAATGCTTTGGTGTCCTGGGAAATTGGCTGTGCACAGTTGAGGGTGGCTGTGCACGGTTGTCTGACTATTAATTTCGAGACTGTGTGCCCTTTCGAAAATCTTGTGAGTGCTTTTGATACCATGCTAAGGAAAAGCTAGACTCATGCAGAGATACTCAATCTTGCGTTGAATTTTGTGTCCTTCTTCCTCCCTCTAGGGCAGTGGTTCTCAACCTTCCTAAGGCTGTGATCCTTTAACACAGCTCCTCATGTTGTGGTGACCCCCCAACTATAAAATTATTTTGTTGCTATTTGATACCTGTAATTGCTACTGTTATGAATCGTAATGTAAATATCTGATATGTGATTCCATAGGGGTCACGGCCCTCAGGGTGAGAACACTGAGGCATGGGCTTATACTACCGGGTTAAGAATTTCTGCTCTGGAATTCAATTCTCAATGTTACTTGTAAAAGCAAAGAGCAAACACTTAGACAAGTGGTGCAACCGACTCCACATTTAACATAATAACGATCATTAGAAGTTAATGGATGGAGAGATCACTTTGGGATTTGGATGTTTAAACGCAAACCTTCAGGTGTGATCTACATATTTGTTTTATAATGTTATGGGAATGAGAGCTAATTGCCATTGGAACGGGCACTTTGTATGCTCTGGATGCTGAGGTAGGTGCCACACATCCATTTGCTCAGAATACAGGTCCATATTGTCTGTGAGGGTGTGAGGAGGGCCATGTGACCTTGTTTTCGCTTCCATTCAAGGACTTCAGGTTCAGACTTTTGAGATCATCTTCAAATTAGGCTATACAGACCCAGGAAACACACGAGAAGAATCTAAGAATATATTCATTATGCAACGGGCCAATGGGGAATTTTGAATGAATATTTGAAAATTTTGAGCATTTGATATGAGGAGCACAATTTTTAAAATGCATTGCTTCAGATATTAGTTCTTGAAACATAAATATTTAAAATAGCTTACCCCACTTGAAATCAAGTTTTCACCTTCCATTTCCAGTGTGCTTGGAGTCTTAGACCTTGGTGGCGGTCTGGACCTTTCCTAACCTTGAGAAGCTACCCTCACCGGGGTTCTTGGAGACTCTGTGGTCTAGAAGAAATTACTTCCTAGTTGCTTTCATCCTACTGGTTTCAATAGGGCCTGTGTGGAATCTGGACAATGTATTTAGGCTGGAAAACCATCACACTCCAGCGAGAAAAGCAAGGGTTTGAGCATCCCACTGGGAAGAGTTTTGGGACTCCTATCTGGCCAGCCTAGAGCCACTATGAAACACAGGTGATGGTACACACAGCTGAGATACCCTACAAAGGTTTTCACATAGAAGCTCTCAGAACAGTGGAAGCTGATTGGCTTCACCGAGCTCCTAGATCAGTTGGCAAACAAACAAGATGGAGAACCTGGAAAAGAAACTCCAGAGCCCAGTGTGAGCCTGAACAGCTTACGACTTAGCTCATGGTTCATTTGACCCCGTGAAAAGGGGAAGCCGTTGGGACCACTGCTTCACTGTTCTGAGAAAACAATGTGTACAGGCGACCAAACCCCTGAAACTACTAGAGTAGACAGTAGCTAAATTCAAGCAGCAACATGCCAGTATAGCAGGATGACAGAATAGAAGAGAAAGGACTATGGGGTTGGCGGGGGCTGGGGAGCAGATCATCAGAGAGGGGCAGGTGGCACTGAATGCCATTTCCACTCCAATAGGGTTACCCTTAAATAGCAGGTATGGAGTCGTGACTACCCACCCGGAAAATAAACACATTAAGAAAGTGCTTAGGGCAGCGTCCCTGCCTTACAGTTAATTGTTTAAAGGCAGAATTCAGGATGACAAGACACAGGGGCACCACGGAAGGCAATGCTTATTAGACCTGACAGCTTAAGGCACCAGGAAATTGTGTAGCTATCAGAAACAACACAATGCTAAACTTTCTTTCCTTTAATCGCTTTTCCAGGGGCCAGGGCCAGGAGTGTAGCTCAGCAGGAGAGCATTTGCCTAGCATACAGGAGGCCCAGGGTTCTATGGCCAGAGCCACGGAGAGGCCATGTCAACAACAGCAGCAAAAGAAAAACCTGTTGTCTGGTGTTGAGATCCGCTCTTGCTCAGCTAGGTAAGTTGGGGGCGTTGTACATATATATTAATATCCCGTAAGAGGAGGACCTGCTCTCTCTCATCCGGGGCAGTCGTCACAGCAGTCACAAGGAGCCAGGCCCTCAGTTTCCTCAGGAGCTGTGTGTGTTTCTTTTGTTTGCTTCTCTGGAGCAGGCTTCACCCAGCTTCTCTCTCGGCTTTCATGGCTATTTGACTATTTGTACTTCCATTTCCCATGGGAATCTTGCTGACATCCTGATGCAGGGGAGCTAGAGAACATTATTTAAACAATTAGGATAAGATTTTCTTTGAAATGGGATTCCTAGTTGTGCTCTACAGCTGTAATTTTCATTAGTTCTTTTGTTTTTATACATTGCTAGCTTTCTTTTCCTCATTTTCTTATTTAAAAAGGACTGGTCTAAGCCGGGCGGTGGTGACGCACGTCTTTAATCCCAGCACTCGGGAGGCAGAGGCAGGTGGATCTTTGTGAGTTCGAGACCAGCCTGGTCTACAAGAGCTAGTTCCAGGCCAGGCTCCAAAGCTACAGAGAAACCCTGTCTCAAAAAACTAAAAAAAAAATAATAATAATAATAAATAAATAAATAAATAAAAATAAAAAGGACTGGCCTCCCAGTCTTCTTTTACTAAAGACATCATTAAAAATATAACTCTCTATAGAAGAAAGTAAGTATAGAAATAATTTTGTATAATCTCATGAAGGTCAATGTATACAGTCCACAAAATGGCTATTATAATTTTAGAGTTTTGTCTTATAGAATACTTATATATGTATATGTACCACATACAAAATACACAACACTTGGTAGTATTGTGATGATTTACATAATAAGTGTGCCCCATAGGCTCAGCTGTTTGGTCTCAGTTAGTGGTGCTGCCTGGGGGATGTTACGGAATCTTTAAGGGGTGCTGCTTTGCTGAAGAAAGTATATCAGTGGGAGTGGGCTTTGAGAGTTCGTAGTCCTGGCCCACTTCCAGTTCACTGTTTAGTGTGTGTTCGTGGTTAAAGATATAGTTTTTTAGCTTCTTGCTCCTTTTACCTCCCCACTGACCATTATTAACTTCACTCTGGAACTGTAGGCCTAAATAAATTCTTTTTTTAAAAAATGCTTTTGATCATGGTATTTTTTAAAATCCAAACAGTAGAAAGGTAACTAATATATTCTACTCCTTTGTTAAAAATCATTTAAAATTTTAAAATTTATTGGTATTTTACAAACATGTATGTCTGCATGAGAGTATCGAATACCCTGGGACTAGACTTACAGACAGTTGTGAGCTGCCATGTGGGTATTGGAAATTGTACCCCGGTTCTCTGGAAGAGCAGTCAGTACTCTTAACCACTGAGCCATTTCACCAGTCCTGTTAAAAGTCTTTTTATGTTATAAAATATACCCCAATGTCAATTTTAATGCCAGAAGCACACTGAACCTTGAGGATATGCTGCAGTTTATACTGCCCCATGGAGGGTGTCTAGTGGGTTTCCTAGTTTTTATTTCAATGATAAAACAACTTGTTGCTAAATTTTTGACACAATTCCTTTCTTTCTTTTTTTGATGTTGTAACAAGCATAGTTAAAAAAAATACCTTTTAGACATGTAAAATTAGCTTAGCCAGGATCCCCACTACACCTAAGGCTATACCTGATGACTAGAACTTAGTGACATCACTCACTCAAGGTAGCCAAACACAGTCCTAGACCCCATGATGGCCACTGGACAGTCTATAAGCAGAGACTAAGAGCAATGCTCTGCTCTGCATGTCTGGAGAGATGCCACCTTGATCTGCCCTGTGGCTGGAGAGTCTCTCCCAGGATCCTGAACCTTAGATCAGAGACTTCTGTTAGAGATTGGACCTGACCTGAAGCTAAGGTATGTTCCACAGTTGAGCAGCCTTGGGGAGACAGGCCGAGGACTGTAGTTAGGGACTTAGAGTGTGAACCTGTGTGATGATCCTCAGCATAACAAAATAAAACTTTTGTTATAATTCTTCTTGCTTGCAACAGGTGGTTTTTTTTTTTTTTAGGCAGAGTTCCTTTGTGTAGTCCAGGCTGTCCTGGAACTCACTCTGTAGACCAGGTTGGCCTTGAATTTATAGAAATGCACCTGCATCTGCCTCCCAAGTTCTGGGATTAAAGGCATGCACCACCACTGCCCAGCTTTTCTTTTTCTCTTTTTTTTGCTCTGTATTGTATTGCAACTTCTATAATAGTAACTTGTTTTCAAATGATTTGAGCATGTTAAGATTCAATAACTCTTTCAAACCATATTGCAAGTATTTAATACTTCCTTGAAAGCAGAAAGTATAATTATTATTGATTCAACCTTTTGATCCTGTTGTTGAGCCTGGTAACTGATCAGTAACACTTAATGTATTTTTAAAAAGCATCTAGTCATAGATCCATTTTATCTTGTGCCTCCTATTTCTAATGATCCTTGATGATGGGAGAGATTTGGGTTCAACCCACAGCACCCTTGTATTCATCTGTGAAGAAAAATGTATCAGTGGAGACAAAGTGAGAAACGAGGGTCTGTTTCTCTGCTTTAGCTTGTCAAGGCACCCTTGGCCTCCCTGTTAGGATCCACAGGACTGTATGTGAAGTAGATAATTCTCAGACGTTTTTAGGCAACAATGAAGTGTTTATTTCAGGCATAACTCAGACTCCATGTCCTTGAGAGGCAAGTCATGGCTTTTGTATTGGGTTTTGTGAGGCAGCAGAAATTGAGGTTTATTTGTTTGTCTTTGCTTTGTTAGCACTGAAGCCATATGGCTGGGCTTGTTTGAAAAGCAGTGGTGTCACACGAGGTAGCCTGGAAGGAAATTGGAATGGCCGGAGAGTTAGACTTCTACAGAGCCTGCACTAAAGAAGAAGCATTGTTGAAATGAATATACAAGAACAAAGAGCCTCAAACTCAGCCGTGGAGAGACGTTGACAGTCATCAGGAGGCCAGAGCGAAGAGCTGGAAAGGGTGGAAGGTGATCCTGTTGATGAAATGCCTAGAGAAGCGGGTGGAGGTGAAGGAATGTCAAGACAATGAATGGGAAAGAGACAGGGAGTGGGACTGGGTCAGCAATGCTCATTCAAGAGAACTAACTTAGAGCTTGAGAAAATCACTGAGTTTGTCCATTACTGGTCGATTTTGGGGCACTGGCTTGGTAGAGCTCTAGATACAAAAAGTAGTCAAAGAGTTCAGCAAGGAATGGTTGTTGGCAGAGGAGTGGAGCCCATTGGAGGAATGCTGCTAGTAATGTATTTTTGAAGTATTTTTTTTTAAAGATTGATGAATAAAAAGATAGAAATAGGAGAGCTGATGAGAGACCAGACACATTCATTGTGCTGTGCGGGACTCCAAGCAACTGGACACAATCATAGACAAACCATATGTAAGTTCTGTTTCACCAAGCCCAGAATCCAGATGGTGGCAGTTCTTTGGTTGCTATTTGTTTATTTGTCAACTTGAAACAAACTAGAGTCACCCGGGAGGAGGGAACTACAGCTGGACAATTGCTTTCATGAAACTGGCCAATGACATGTCTAGGAGGCGTTTTCTTGATTGATGATTGATGTATGAGGGCCCAGCCCACTGTGGATGGTACTACCTATAGGCAAGCGGTCTGGGTTGTTAAGAAAGCAGGCTGAGGAAGCCGTGGGGGCCGAGCTGTGAACAATGTTCCTTCGTGGTCCCTGCTTCAGTTTTTGCTTTCAGGTTCCTTCCTTGAGTTCCTGCTTGGCTTCCCTCAACGTATAAAATGTAAACCAATAAACTCTGTCTCCTCAAGCTGTGTTTTGGTTAGTGTTTTATCTCAATAACAGAGAAATAAACTAATACCAGGCCAATAATCCCAAGCAGCTAAATGCTGGACAAGGACTATTCAGGAAGACAGTGACCCAGGATGGTCTGATGTGGATGCTGATTTCAAGGACAGCACAATGATAGAATGAGTTGAGAGAGTGGCCAAAGGACAAGAAAAAACTTAGAAAGGAGGCTGTGGGGAGGTGCAGGATAATAGGGAAGAGCCTAGAATAGGGGAAGGATCCGAGGATGCAGAGCCAGAGCTGGTTGCATGGCCTATCACAGGAGCCTCGGGATAACAGCAGGTCATCTTTTACTCTTTTTGAGGTCCTTTATTCCACGGTCAGTTACACCATATTACGAGTTCGTTCTGCAATTGCTTTGGAAAGCTAGGAAAATGAGTATACAAACCTTTGGCAAATTTCCAGACAAAACTGTACTTTCCTATGATAAAGATCAATTGTTACATTTACAGCAATATAATGATTGGACTCTATATTTATTATCAACTGATGCAATGATTGATAGCCATTATCTCCAACATTCCTTGTTAAGTTTCTTTAAAAATCATCCTGTTATCTTTCCATGGATAGTAAAACAGCACAAAACACCTGTCTGCACTCTGTGTGCGGGCAAGGGGCTGGAGATCGAAACACACAAAGACACTCAGACAGACAGAGACACGGACCTCTAGTCACTGGTAAGAAGCCCTTTTATTCAATAGCACCACGGAGGCTTATATACCCAACACAGTCAGGTGGGCCAACAGGTGAAAACCTTATCCTCTGATCATCAAGGCCAAGACAACACATGCTCGTGAAGCGGAGCTGGTAAACAACTTTGACACAGCTTTTAGTAACTCAAATCAGAGATAAAGTAAAGATCTCTAGCAGGGAAGAGCAGCTGGAGGCCAGGACTCCAAATGGTCCCAATATCTAGGGATAATGGCAGGTCATCATTTGCTCTTTTTGAGGTCCTTTGCAAAAGACAGCCTGAATCTCAAAAAGGACAAAAGATATCTTATCCTGAACCTGAATATGAGTGACTATGGCCTGGGAACACAGATTTAGGTCATCCCAGCTTCCATGTTCCAGTGTAGATGCAGTTTCATATAGTGGGAGGTTACAGAAAAACAAAAAATCTCAGTTACAGGCGTCAGATGTTATCTGACAACATTCTTAGCCTTTCGGGCCATGGAAACGATGGTTTTGTTGGGTTGATACATTCCAAGAGGTTTCATCAGTTAGTCACAGGTTGTTAGGTCAGACATGGAGGTGGGCAAGGAATGGCGTTGGATGGGGGTACCAGTAATTGTAATTGGGCTCTCATCTTGTAATCTTCCAGTTTTTCCCCAACCTTTGAAGTTCTAATCCATTAGCTTTGCAATAGGCTCAGTAAAGCACATAGTTTCTTCCTGGAAACGTTCTTTCACAATTAAAGAGGTAGACTGTGGGTTTGCCTGGGAGCAGCTGTCACAAGTAGGAGGAAAATGAAAGACTTCAAGAGTCCCACTTCATGCTACGTTAATTGATAGAAGCTAATAATCATTAAGTCTGAGACTTATTTCATTCTACTAGAGAGCCTGAAATACATGTTTCCTGGGGACCAATTTTCAGACCTGCCTCTTTTAGGACTCTGTCTTGTTTTAGGCAGCAGATGCATTCAAGAGCATTGTGGTTAATTCATATTTTAAAAGCCCACATAATGAACTAACCACAGCCTGTAGGGGATCACTGAGGCTGAAGTGACAATCATGGCCCCGATATGGGTCTGAGCTAGGTCCTATGTGTATAATTCATGGTTGTGTAGCATGGTGTTTTTGTGGCACTCCTAACAGGGGGAGCAGGGGTGTCTTCTGACTCTTTTGCCTGCTCTTGGGACACTTTTTCTCCTGCTGGACTGCCTCTTCCAACCTTGATATGAGGTGTTATGTCTAGTCTTATTATAACTTGTTATGCTGTGTTTGCTCTTTTTGTTGAATGGACACAGACGAGGAGTGGATCTGGCGGAGAGGAAAAGTGGGGACAGGTAGGAAAAGTGGAAAGAGGGAAACTGCGGTTGTGATGTAATGGATGAGAGAAAACCAAAATAAAAAAATCATTAAAAAAATGAAAAAGGGAAACAACAACAGTAATGGCTTCAGCAACAACAAAACTTCATTCATTCAAAACCCAGCAAGGGAGTCTGGTTTTTAAAGGAAACCTACGCAATATCCTTTCATGAAGAACACATGCTTGGTTTTTGTTTTTAGGCAAACATGTTTTGCAAACTTCTCTATGGAAAGAAGTCAGAGCGCAGCTATGCTGAGAAACTTATCTGCTCGCAGTCTAGGACTTGACCACTACCTACTAAGGCCTCTGAAAGCAAGAGCACCTCCCTCAGATTCTTCAGTCTGTAAATATTTTAGCAGGAAAGTCTCAACTCCATCTTACACGTCTTATTTTTAGAAGTCTCGTCGATGTGAACAGTCCCTGGTTTCATTTTAATTGGAGATCCCAACTTAAGATTCTAAGGAAATGGTTTCAGATGAACGGGGCAGGGTGACTGTAATTTTAAACACACACACACATGCACACACACACACACACACACACACACACACACGCACGCACGCATGCACACACACACATCAGCCCAGAGAAAGACACGATGCCTTTGTGGAAAGCAGGGCTGTCTACCTACATGGTGGTTCGTTCTCAGGCAGCTCAGGTCATAGTGCTTCTGCAACGCTAGTTGTTTGTGGCACATTTGTGCTTCTGGGACTTCCAGAGTGACATTTTGCAGACATTACTCTGGAGAAAGATTGTAATATTTTTCTCTTCTTCTTTTCTTATTGACTTCTCGGTCTACTTGATATGGTATTTATCCAGAGAAGAGGACTTTGGCAATCGCTTCTGTTCTGCTGAGAACTATAGATCTCATGAGCCCTTACGTCTTGTTGAAAGTTTGTCAGGACACTTAACATTTGATTAAGAATAAAACGCAGAACACGTATAACCTTTATTCAGCCTGCATGATAAGCGCATTCTTCTACTTGCTTTCAGATACAGTGAATTACATTAGCAACCTGTTTCTGTAAACATGTCAAGAGTGTTTTCTGTCTCTTGGGATGATTATTTTTCTGCAGAAAGTACAAGACTTGTTTTTAACACTCTTGGCAAGAAGGAAAAGGAAAGATATAATTTAGGGAAATGTTTACTTTTCATGTATTTTTTTTTCACGATTAGTTAAAAATCTGTGGAGATGCATAAGGAGCATGCTAAATAATACATAGGTCTGGACTAGCCCTTTTCCTCTGTTTGATTTTTACAGAGGATATATACAACTTCCTCTCTTTAAAAAAATGTGCATTTGTGTCTGTGCAGGTGAGTGCAGATACCTGCAGAGGCCAGAAGAGGGCATCAGCTCCCATGCAGCTGGAACTACAGGTGGTTGCCTGACGTGGATGCTGGGAACTGAACTTGGGTCCCCTGACAGAGCAGGATGTACTCCTTAAGCACTGAGTCATCTCTCCAGTCCCACAGAGCAATTTCTTCAGCTCCAGAACTCAGTTCTCTTGAACTGATAAATAATACATAGGTCATAGTTGATAGGCAACTGCTCTGTCACACTGTTTTCACTATTTGTAAACAGGTTTGTCATTTTAAAAAGAGCAAATGAAAAAATATTCCACATGTGCTCGAGAAGAGGCAAAAAAGTTTGCCTTTCCCTGAATCAGAACATGCATTCTTCTTGGGCACAATGAAGTGAAAGACTTGATTGGAAATTCTAGGTTATCTTAACTGATTTATCTCTGGATACAGATGTCTTTCCTGTGGTGAGATCACAGGACCTTATTACTATATCATAGTCAATAGCTCTTGGGTTGAATCATAGCAGCATTTATATTGGGAAACTAAAGCACGCATCTTTATACACAAGGAAGAAAATTTATGAAGGGGAGACTAAGGATAGAGCTTAACTGAGTTGAAGAAAGATAATTGGGAAGAAAGATAATTTTTGACTGTGGTTACACAGGGCAAAAGGAGATAGAAGCTCATCACAGGCCTCTTGGAGCATTAAGACTGAGCAGATTCCATGGTTCCTATGACAAAGGACAAAGGACTGAGGGCTAGGACAGGGGCCATGTAAGAAGTCAACGAGAACTTTAAGCATAGCAATTTGCCTTCCCATGAGTTTGTCCTCGGGGTTTATGGCTGGGAGTGTGGTCCCTGGGGTGGAGGTATTGCGATATAGTATGGAAATTCTAGAGGTTGGGTCTTCAAGGGAAAAGTCTCCAGGTCACTGGGGCTGCTGCACTCAGAAGGGATTGTCAGACTCTAGTTTCTCTGCCTCCATGTCTGATGTTGATATTGCTTGTTCCGTAATGTGCATCTAGCACTATTACCCGCAACGAGCTGACCCAGCTAAGGATTATTTTTAATGAGCACTTTTACAATGCTATTTGCATACTTAGCATTTAAAATTGCGAACTTAATTAACCTATTTTCCTTATAAAGTTAGCCCGACTTAGATATTTAATTATAGTAATGAAACGTGCCTTGATTCTCCACTGTTTCATAACACCAGGAGCCCAGTACTAATTGCTGAACTTAGAGCTGAAAGTTGAACTGCTCATCACCCATCATCCACCCACCCACCTACCATCTCTCCATTCCATGTATTCATATAAACTTAGGGCTGCTTTATATAACTGAGGAAGTAGAAAGAAGTTGAAGGGGCCAGGGACTGCTGACCTATTCAGAAATTTTATCCGTCAAGACAAGATAATAGCCTAGATATTTATTCACTCTTCCACAGCTTGAAAGAGGCAGGCGTTCCCCATTGGCTTGATATTAGTAAATGTTTCTCTCCAGGGAACCGTATGTAGTCATTGACCACTTAATAAGAGCCAAGAAACAGGAAACCAAAAGGAGTGATGGAAGCTCACTGGGGTTTGTGGAAACAGGATGAAGGGCAGTGGATTGTCTTGAATCTTCTATCAGTCAAGGAGAAGTCTGGCAAAGTATTCCTTCCCCACAAGAGTTAATAAGGAAGAGGTGAACTGAGAGATGTGACTTCTCCCATGGGAAAAGCAATTTGGCTCACAGAGTGCTTGATGATAGAAGGTTCGAAGACTGGGGAGGGCCAAGGAAGACAATAGGCCACCAGGATATTACTTTACAGTCTTGGCTACTTTTATATTGCTGCAATCAAACACCATGACCAAGGTAACTTGTAAAAGGAAGCATTTAATTGGACTTATGGTTTCAGAGGATTAGAGTCCATGATGGTTGGGCAAAGACATGGCAACAGGAATGGCTGAGAGCTCACATCTTAATCCCTAGCAGGAGGCAGAGGGCACAGTGGGAACTGCATGAGTCTTGAAGCTTCATGGTTCCCCTCCATGATGCATCTCCAACAAGATCACACCTCCTAGCCTTTTCCAAGCAGTTTGCCCAATGGGGACCAAGTATTCAAATACATGAGCCTATGAGGACCATTTGTATTCAAACCACCACGTTTACAAAGAATGTAGTGTAGTTTATTTTAACTGAAGTAATGTGAATTTCCAATGGAAATAGATAAGTTTGTGTTTTTAGAAACGCATATGTGTGTGTGTGCACATGCACGTGCACGCACGAGTGAGCACCGAAGTGTGCCCGTGTGTGTGTGTGTGTGTGTGTGTGCCCGTGTGTGTGTGTGTGTGTGTGTGTGTGTGTGTGTGTGCATGTGATGTCAAGGAGGCTTTCTCTTTAAGCTCTCTGGGAGAAGCAGAGGGAATGTCTCCCCCCTCAGTGGATCCTAAGTCAGGTATCTCTTACCCTTTGCAGCAGTTCACTAGCTCAACAGGAACCACAAGCCACTGGCATTCAAGTCTGAAATGGGTAGAATTGCAGAACAGAAGAATGCATTGATAAGAGGAGTCAGGCAGAGGCTCTCAGGGATAGGTTAGGACACGGAGAGTGAGTGGGAAGTAAAGAGAAAGGAGAGAAAGGGGATGATGGTGGAACCTTTTATGGTTAAGTGTAGCTCTGGAAGTCTTTTGTTTTAGTAAGAACAGAGTTGTTGGCTAGAGGCTAACACTGCTTCTTCATAGCTCTCTGAATCACTGATTCAAATGGCTGTTCTGTGGGGCTTAGGGCTTCTACCTGGAGGCAGTGTCTGGTCATATCTACAACTGGGAGCTGGGAATACCTGGCACTTGGATTAGACTTGCTTCTCTGCTAATAGCTGTGTGAGGAAGCATGTTTTCAGACATCTGCGTATGACCTCTGCCACAGACACCCATATTCATTCACTTTGGATTCCTTGCAAGAGGGTGATTGATCAGCAAAATAGATGGAATGGAAGATCAATAAGGCCCCTCCCAAACTTTCTTTGTCTCACAGTGTTGCAGGAGACTGTTAGTTTGTTCCCGGCTTCTTAGACCCGAAATAAACACACAGAAACCATATTATTTGCAATACTGTTTGGCAATAGCTTAAGCACATTTCTAACTTGCTCTTATATTCTAAACTAAGCTATCTCCATGAATCTGTGTACCACCATGAGGTCATGGCCTACTGGCAAAGTTTCGGTGGGCTCTAGTGGAGGCTTCTGTCCATGGTGGCAGCTACATGGCTTCTCCCTGACTCTGCCTACTCTCTCTATCTTTTCCAGCTTGGTTATATATATTCTGTTAAGCCATTGTCTAGAAGCAGTTTCTTTATTAACCAATGACAATAAAACATATTCACAGCATACATTACCTCTCCTTTTCTGTCTAAATAAAAAGGAAGATTTTTAACTTTAGCATAGCAAGATTACATAAATAAAACAGGTATCAAGTGAGAATTAAAGTTACAATATTTCTATTTTATCTTTTATCATAACTAAGGAAAGCTATAACTATCTATTCTTCAACTCTATCAAAGACTCCAGAAGGATATAATATTACCTAAGAAAACAAGAAGTGCATTGTAAGCAACTTCCAAAACTCTAGAATTGACAGAGACATCTCACTGCCTGGACAGTCACCCAAAGTTCTTCTGTACCATTGGGGTATCATCTTCAGCCTACAGGCCCATAGTATCTGGCAGACTTTTCCATGAAGCAGGAAATTTCAAAGACAGTTCCGCCTATATTGGCAGTTTGTCAGTCACTTTCTTCTGTGTCCTGCAGAATGTCTGGCAGTCTCTTTCATGAAGCAGGAATGCTGAAAGATTGTCTCACTTTTAGACAAGTTTAGTAGTCATTTTTCTGTGGGTCCTGCATATCTAGTTCACATAGCATAACATCAAGCAGTCCAGGCAAGAGCAATTTCTTGCCCAAATGACTAACAAACTCCATAAGGCGCCTGTTTGTTGCCCATCTTCCTTTTGAAGTTATTGATGCTGCCAGGAGCAGATGTGTCTCATTGTCATGAAAAGTCTTAAGTTCTTAAAACATTTTAAATATCATATTCCATATGTCTTTGAAAGGTTTGAAGATTATCTAGCTAACTAAAATATATCTCTTTATATCTAGAAAACCTAACATGACTACAGACTTGATTATTATAGATGACTCTCTATTAACCTATATTTGTTAATTATACACTACATTTTTTTTTTTTTGGTTTTTCAAGACAGGGTTTCTCTGTGGCTTTGGAGCCTGCACTGGAACTAGCTCTTGTAGACCAGGCTGGTCTCGAACTCACAAAGCACCTGCCTCTGCCTCCCGAGTGCTGGGATTAAAGGCATGTGCCACCACCGCCCGGCTATACATTACATTTTAAAATAAGCTGCACAAAGTACCTTAATCAAGAGCAGAAATATACATATAATAAAATTGACCTTAAATTTGCATCAATAAACCATACCAATGCAAAGTATCCATCTCTATAGCATATCCCCCTTTAAATGTAAACATTTATAAACAATATTTGGAGATTTGGGCATAGTTTTTCACAAACCGCTTCCTACATTTTGCTAGGTGAAGTAATTTTTGGGGGTGTTCATGACAACCTTTTGGGGGGGCTCTTGATCCATCAAACCACATTAGTCTGAAAGGAACCCATAGGTTTTCATCCTCTGTGGAAACAAAAATAGAACCTCTTTTACAAAGCAACATATCCTTAAAGTATATATATATATTGATTTAGCTTAGCAGCACATACAATAAAATGTCTCTCTGTACTTAGCTATTTCACAGTCAAAAATTCAAAGAAAACACAATAATATACATAATCCAGACTCTCTGTGTACATTCTGTCTTTATGCGTCTTATTTTTCTTTACTCTTTTTATCTATTAGGACTGTCTTTATTCTGTCTCTTTAAAAACTTGGCTTTATTTTTTTAAAAAAACCATTTACTTTTATATAACTCTCTATACTCTTTTATTTTTCTCTCTCCCAAGTCTATGTACATTTTTTAAACACACTATGACCCATTTAAAAAAAAACCTGTATTTGTCTTTATTGTGTATCTGTAATCCTTTTCTGACCAGGACGGCTTCTTAAAATGGTAAGTAGCTTGGTTGCAGCAGCTCTGGATGCTGGCTCTACCTCTCTCTGCCTTTCAATATGGCGGAGGTACCATTACTGCCAGCTCTGAGACTGCCAGGTAGGAGCTGTGCTAACCACTTCAACTCTGAGAAGAGCATGCAGCAATACACCCTTTTTATCCGAGTGATAGCTAAATCTGCCTTGCAGCACATGCATGACCTGGAAATATCTTTGTGTATGGAATCCACCACGCTCTCCTGCCTGTGCATGCCTAACAGACCCAACTCCACAACTTGCCCAGGCAGGGGCCACTGAGCTGTGGGCATGGTCTCAGCTACTTTCCTGTTGACCCTGTGTGGGCACATAAGCATCCAGACCCTAAGTGGGTGGTGGGCATCAACCCCAAACATTTCAGACTACCTTGGCATACCAATTTGTTAGGGAAGGCTGTCAGTTTGTTCCTGGATTCTTAGACCTGAAATAATCACACAGAAACCATATTATTTGCAATACTGTTTAACCAATAGCTTAAACATATTTCTTTTTCTTTTCTTTTCTTTTTTCTTTTTTTTTTTTTCCAAGACAGGGTTTCTCGGCAGCTTTGGAGTCAGTCCTGGAACTAGTTCTTGTAGATCAGGCTGGTCTCGAACTCACAGAGATCCGCCTGCCTCTGCCTTCAGGGTGCTGGGATTAAAGGCGTGCACCACCACCGCCCGGCTCTTAAACATATTTCTAGTTTGCTCTTATATCCCAAACTAACCCATCTCCATTAATCTTTGCATCACCATGAGGTCATGGCCTACTGGCAAAGTTTTGGCAGGCTCCAGCAAAGGCTTTTGTCCTTGGGGGTGGCTATATGGCTTCTCCCTGACTCTGCCTACACTCTATATATCTTTTCAAGCTTGGCTACATTCTGTTAAGCCATAGGCTGAAAGCAATGTCTTTATTAGCCAGTGGCAATAAAACATTCACAGCATACATCACCTCCCACGTCATCACAGCATTGCTGGAAACAAACTTCTAGTGCATGAGAAAACACAACAGCTGATGATAAAGCGTATAATAAAAGTAACCCATGCCTTAGTTGAATAACTGCTTTGTAACTTGGTGTAAGAGGTCCTTCTGTATTTGTGTTGCTTTCATTGTTTAATAAAGAAACTGTTTTGGGCCTGATGATAGAGCAGAACTTAGGTAGGTAGGGAGACAGCTTGAATTCTGGGAGGAAGAAAACAGAGTCAGAGAGAGCTGCCATTGAGACACCAGGTCAGACATGCTAAATCTTTCCTGGTAAGCCACGACCTCATGGTGAACATATATTATTAGAAATGGGTTAAATCAAGATGTGAGAGTTAGCCAATAAGAGGCTAGAAATAATGGGCCAGGCAATGTTTAAATGAATACAGTTTCTGTGTGGGTTATTTCGGATGTAAGCTAGCTGGGTGGCCGGGATGAAAAGCAGGCCCTCTCTCCCTCAACAGTAGTTAGTATATTATATTATTTAATTGAACTCTTCAAATGACATTGTGTTTTTAGGGACTAATGTAATAATGTATCTTAGGAAAAAATGGAGGATAGAAAGTTAAGTTGATCTAAGAAAAACAGATGGCAAATGACTATTTATCTTCCATTATTCCTGACCATTATTCCTTCCATTATTGCTGACCTGAATCATTAACTCAGGGATTGTCTGTGCTCTGCACTGTGACATCAGTTCCTTGAGGACAAGGTCCTTGTCAAGCTTCCTTAGCATGAGTTTATGATTCCAGGGGAGTGGAGGGATTAAAAAAAGGCAGGCACTGTATAACCATTCCAAGAATGCTTGGCTAAGCAAAGGCTGTCATGGTGTCTAGGAGCCACAGAAAATAACAGAACATCCAATATATTAGATTTGCTACATATTTTGCTTCTGTTGATTATTTTTCTGCATCCAAACCATCATTGTGCTCTACGGCCTTATATCCATCCCCATCACATATGCGATCTGCAGCTCCCTTGCCTCACAGTTGCTTCCCTGCTCCACCCTGCATAATTTTTGCCTCCTGCTACTTGAGATGGACACTGAGCCTCTACCTATTGTCTTGACCCATCTAGAAGCTTCTATGCACTTCTCCTAAGCCCACTTCTCTGAATGTGCCCCAGGAAAGAACATTTTACTTTTGAAACAAGATCCTGTCTTTTAAAATCCCCTGGGGCTATCAACGCTGGGCCACACTTTGAAAACTCTGAGCAAAGTTTCTCAGAGCTGCAAAACTTTGAATAAGTCCTGGTCTTTGTAGAGTTTCGGTAAGGCAAATAATTGCTATTAGATATGTCAAGAGGTGGAAACGAAGGCAAGAGATTGGATATTTACGCTGTTTCCGAAGTGCAGAACTATACTTGGGAAAGAAAGCTATGCAGAGGCAGATTTTTAATTTAGTATACAGGGTAACTTTGAAATAATTAAAAGTTTGTGAATGGAACAGGCACCAAGGATAGTGGATGGGAGGCAGCTGTGCCTGTTTTGTGGGGGGATTCAGACATCTGATAAGTGATTGAGCCAAGTGAGCACGCATTCACATCACAGCCCATTGGTTCAAATCTCTTCATTGAGATGGAACATTTGGCAGTGTTCCTGTGCATAAATGTGACATTATCTTTTATATTCAAATTAAGAAACTAGGGTTAAGAGTAAGTGTGTGTGTACAACAGAAGGAAAACAAAAGCGAGAACGAGGGAGAGGAGGAAGTCTGAAGCGGGGGTGGGGGGGCAGCAGGGAAGTGGAAGAGAATACGAATGGAATTGTGTGTAAGACCTAGGCATGATTTTTAAATTCAGTGTTTGTTCCTCCCTCTTAAAGAGCATACATTCTCCGTGTCCACTGTGCCATCCTTGTCACAGCCACCGTGGGAAGAAACAGTTTCTCTCATGTATGGGAAACAGAGAGTGATCTCTGGACTTCTTTGGCCATCCTAATCCCAGGGAGAGTGGCATGATTTGTGAGCATGTCAGCAGCAGGGAACCCACGTGAGCAAGTGTCAGCCAGCCTCTAGCTTGCGCCGTGTCCTGTAATATTTAATGCTTTGATCCAGAGCACTTACCATCACTGCCTGAAGCCCAAAGCATTTTTGACAGGTAAATGGTGTCATTCCCAAGTCAGAGAGGAAGCCATAGGAGGGATTTAGTACTGGCTGTGGCTTTCAGGGCTGCAAACAGAAGCTTAAGTACCTAGCCTGGTAGTTTCATGCTGTGTTCATCCGGCATTGCTACAGAGACACTGACACTGCTCTCTCAAATGTCTCTGAAGTCCATGGGGATGGCCACTTCTCACTTGGTCCTGACTGTTTAGTCTCAAGAGTAGTCCTGTCATTCTTTCTTCCTTCTTTCTTTCCTCCTTCTCTCCTTCCTCTTTCCTCCCTTTCCCTCTCTTCCTTTCTGGACTTTAAACCTGAGTATTTTTGTGGCAATTGCTTGTTTTTTGTGTGAGCAAGCGTGTATTCTAGAACATGTGTGGAATATCCTTCTATCCATCCTTTACCCATGGTTCCTTGCTTTCTACTTTCAGAGGAAGGCTTCTCACTGTAACAATTCTGATGCTAACTTTCTGAATGTGAATAGGAGAAAATTGGTTTTCCTCAAAAAATATTGCTGTCCTTTCTGACAGTTCTGGCAACTCCTTTTTCTACCCACAATGGGAAGTTTTGATAAAGTAAATTATCTTTCGTGCAGAAGCCTTCTCCTTTGTGTTTCTCCATGCTACGATTCTCTCGGTTTCCCATTGAATGGCAATTTCTCCGTATTATTTTACAAGTCGTAATTGCTTTGCTCTCCAGAAGAGAAGGTTGGTTCATTTTCTCCCTCCATCAACAAGCATTTGGGCGAGTGAACGGTAACGCTGTTCATTAAAGAACCTTTGCTCTGCTCAGTTTTTAAAATGATAATCGCCCTTGCCATTCTTTGTAATATAAACTATAGAAATTGTCTGTTAAAGAAGAGCGGAATTAACGAGTCAGAATGTATTTTCAAAACGAATTGATAAGGAAGTTTTGTGTTTCATTTCAAAGCATTAATTAGATGACAAGGAGCTCGGGAAGTGAAATGAACAGAGTGGACACACTCGACATCGTTCCAGCAAATCTAGAAGGGAAACTGGCGCAGGTGTTGAGCAGAGACAAACTGTCTATCAGACCTGGGAGCCTCATTCCGCAGTCCTCAGTTTACAGTATCTTCGCAATCCTAACTCTCGTCTCCGTTTTTCACATGGGTGCTTTCTTTCCATATCTGTCTTCTGCAAATGTCCGTTTTCTCTCTGAGTTTGTACTTGTGGATCTGTGTTTATGTTCGGGGTTGTCAGTCATCCTAAAAAGGGCGGGGCGTACACCAGCCAGCAGCTCCACACTGCCCTCCTCTGTCAAGAGTAGGAATTGCCTGTCAAAGCGACCTTCCTTTGAAGTGACAAAGGATGCAACTAGGCAGCTAAGTTCCTCACTTTGGTCAAAGAACAAAGCCCATGAATTTCGCGCCCAGGGTTAACCAGAGAGTGCCCTTCTAAAGAAATGGCCTTGCAGCCGGG
>JAQHUG010000078.1:3480997-3492201 GCA_028555095.1 Dicrostonyx torquatus
GTGTAGGCAGATATGGTGCTGGAGAGGTAGCTGAGAGTTCTACATCTTGTGCAGGCAACAGGAAGTGAACTGAGACCCTGGGCAGAGCTTGAACATACGTGAGACCTCAGACCCCACACAGTGACACACTTCCTCCAACAAAGCCACACTTCCAAAAATACCACTCCCTGTGAGCTGATGGAGGCCAACTACATTCACACTACCACAGTGCCTAACCTGAGCTCTACAACAGTGGGGCTTGTATTAACTTTTTTGCTTCTCACAGTGACTAACCTCAGCGAGATATTTAATAAATGATTGAAGTTTTACATCGTGAGACACAGAACCTATACCTTTTCACTCTGTTTCTGGTATATCTTTGCTCATGCAGTTCTTACTACTTGGAGTTTCTGTCGGCTTGAAATCTGAACCTACTGAAATCAGATCCATCTCTCAGGTCTCATTTTCTGAACCATTTACTTCCTCTAGGAATGCTTTTCTGATTTCCTCAAGTGGATCCATCCTTTCTTCAGTCTTTTATAACAATTATCTCTCTCCTAGTGCTTACCACGAATCTCCTCCCCCTGTTTATATCTTTTGCACAGCTAAGCGTGGGGCTGCAATTAAAAGCATATTTATTGAATTGAGACCAAATCTGAAAAAAATTGTACTTTCTGTATTTTATGTGTGTAACCCTTGCGTTTTCTGTCTAAGTTCCGGTTATAAGCTTCTTAAAGACCCATCAAATTAGATCCAAAGACTGGAAATATTTCAAACACTCAATTAACACCTTATTAAATATAAATTGACCAGCTTTAAAAATAAGCTATAGTAATTTTAGTGTTAGCTGCAGGTCTAATGCCTATTATTTTAGAGATGGCAATGATGCAGCAGGATGATGTCATTGCTGGCCCAGGATGAGCCTTAATTGGCAAATGGTAGTTTAATTGAGCTACCTGAGAAAGTTGCTTTGGTAGTTTAAAAGTGATTCTGTCCTTTACTTTTTTCTCTGCTTAAGGAGTGTGTACAGAATTCATTTCTTGGTGAACTGAGCTACCTGTTTTATAGGATATTATTTTTTGTTAATTGTGTAGAGATCCTTGCTTACTCATTAGTTATTTTTCACTTTGGAGTTGCTCTCAGTCATGAATATCCTGGATTGCATGTGTTTGAATATTAGGTACATATCTTCAGATATGCATATAGCCTTGTACATTATTTAATATTGTTCTATGTAACTTTGCTTTTGTTTGTGACTATTTTGAAAGCAGAATTAGAGAAAAGTGATCATACAAGCTTTCAGTACAATTCTTAAGGATCTTGCCTGTAACATGAGGGCCTGCTTGTTGGGGTTTCTTTCCTGCCCTGTTCCCACAGTCATTAGGTCCCAAAGAATCACACAGAAGATCTACATAAGTTATAAAACTGATTGGCCCATTAGCTCAGGCTTCTTATTAGTTCTTATAACTTATATTAACCCATCATTCTAGAATATGTTAGCCACATGGCTCGATACCTTTTTCAGCAGGGCAGGGCACATCTTCCTTCTTCCGTGTCTGGACAGGACTCGGGAAGAGCTTCCTTCTTCCCAGAATACTCCTGTTCTCATTGTCCCGCCTCTACTTCCTGTCTGGTTTTCCCACCTATACTTCCTGCCTGGCTACCGGCCCAATCAGTGTTTATTTAAAACATAACTGACAGAATATAGAATTGTCCCACACCACTTGCCCATTCTTTAAAAAATATTGTTTGCTTGTATTTTATGTCTATAATTGTTTACCTGCATGTATGTTTGTGTACCACAGGCATGATTGGTGATCATGGAGGTCAGAAGAGGGAGTTGCATACCCTGCTACTGTAGTTATAGATGATTGTGAGCTACCCTGTAGGTGCTGGGAACTGAACTTGGATCCTCTGGAAGAGAAGCAAGTGCTCTTAACCACTGAGTCATTTCTCTAGCTCTGGCTCTTCCCTATTCTTACTTGTTAGCTTTTGCTGCTGCTGCTACCAAAAGATACCAGTGCTGTCCTGTCTTAACTAAGACTTCTACTGCTGTGAAGAGACACCATGACTGCAGCAATTTTTATAAAGTATTGAATTGGGGCTGGCTTATAGTTTCAGAAGTTTAGTCCATTGTGGTCATGGTGGGAAGCATGTAGTCAGAGATGGTGCTGGAGACATAGCTGCGAGTTCTACATCTTGATCCATAGGCAGCAGGAAGAAAATGCCACATTGAGCCTGGCTTGAGCATCTGAGACTTCAAAGCACACCCCCAGTGTCATATTTCCTTCAACAAGGCTGCACTTCCTCCAGCAAAGCCACACCTCCTAATAGTGCCACTCCCTCTGGGTATATGGGGCCCATTTTTATTCAAACCACAAGAAACCCTGATTTCCCAGGAAGAGGATAACTACTGTTTCCAGATTGTTGGTTTTAACAAAATATTATTTGTGAAAATAGTTCATTTGCTATGATTATGGAGAACCATAATAAGTATGATCTGCCAGCAATATGAAGTGGAATTCTGTGGATATTGATTAGGAATCAATTAAAAGTGTAGGCTCCTTTGACCTGCCAAGAGATTTTGTATGAAAAACCATGTGGTGGGGGCTAGCGAACCAGATGAGGTTGGTTCTTGAAGTACCTTGCAAAGCACTGTTATTTTGCATTTCATGTGATGTGAAAAATGTCAGACATAAAAAAATTGCCTTTCTTCTGCCCTCCATCAGCCTATTAGCCTTGCATATTATCTTAAACATGCTAACCACAATACATTTAATTAGTAGTTCTTTGGAACATGCAGTCTCATGTAAATTTGTAAATTAACACCTCGCAAAGGATGCTTACTTGAAGGAAGTTCATCAGTTCTCTCAACATCTGTCTCTACAGTTTGAATTGTGCCCCCAAACTCATTTCTATCCCAGAAAAACCTCATCTGGCCTCTTGATGATCAATATTTAAACCCTTCCTCAAAGTCCATGGTCTCTGACTAGCCTGTTCAAGTGAACGCTTCTAGTCTGTGTCTCTATAAAATAGAAACACTACAAATGACGTGTCTTTATAACTGTGTAGGGCCCTTCATCTGCTTGGTCACGGGGCATTCAAACCCTGACGAAATGCATTTGTGTTTGAGAAGGACTAATATGTTTTTATTCTGTGGAAAGAAAAACTTTGGAGGAACAAGCCTTGGTGGAAATAGTTTCTTAGATTTTTAGCTAGGAACCTAACAAGGATGAACGGAATGGATTATCTTGATTACATAAAGGGTGACTAGAAATATTAAGATATGGGTAATTGTAGAGATTTTATAGGCTGTGTCTGGTAGTTTATTTACTGCACACCATTCAAAGGCAAAACTTGTAAGGGAGTGTAGGTCTTTTAGACTATGCCTCTGGACTCATTTCTTCTGCTTTCCTATGGAAAACAGACAACATTGATAATGGTGTTCTTTTCTATTTCTTATCATGGTTGTTTCTGTTTATCTAAATAATGGTGAACACAGTCCTTATGTTAAAAGATGAAGTCAAGGAAATAGTTTGTAACTTATAATTACTGTTTTAGCATAAAAATTAAATAAGGACTCAATACTTTTACAAGGAATCATGTCTCATTTTCATGTTGATGATGAAGTGTTCAAAGATTGGGGCAGGAATTTGTTGAACAAAAAAAGTTTTACATTTAGATTAGATGAATGCACCTCCTTCCCACCAACCCCACAGTCTGATTGGTGTTTGGAGACAGTCTTCACCAGGAGAAACTCCGGAGCGCCTGGAGGAAGGATTGGTCATGTGTGACGAGCTCCTTAGAGAATGTGAGCAGACATCTCAGCTGTACTGTGACTTTGTTCGTACCTGGGGATGTGGTGGCAGGAAGATGTTTGCATTTCTGAGTCTCTGTTAAGCTAAAACCGAAACAGAATGTCTCCCAGAACCTGCTTTTTGACCTTATACAACATTGATTGTTTTGTTGTTGTGGTGGTGGTGGTGGTTGTATAAATTAGAGTCATCCCCACGTTTGGGGACTGTTCTTGCTGATTTTTTTTATCTCTTTCACTCGACCCTACTCCATTTGTTTGAGGTGTTTTTTCACTTGCTGCCCTTTGTACTGGGGCATTGAAATTATAGTCATGTATTTGATAAGACCATCCTGTCCAATCTTGGTTTCTTTAGGAAGCTGGGAGATTTTCTTTGTGTTTTCTGTTTTAGGATGGCCTGACAATCACTTTTCCTCGTCACCGGTGACTCCTCTTCCTTTTGATCATGTCCTTAATGCTTTCTAAGATTTTATTTCTGACAAATATAGTTAGGATTTTAATGTAGAATCTCATTTTATTCTTGAGTTTTTCTTTTAATCTACATTCATTACTAAAAAAAAAAAGAAAGAAAGAAAAATCTTAGTAGAAAGGACAGGCCTCAGGGTACCAACTTGCTTGATAAATACAATTTCATAGCAATTAAAGTGTCATTTTTCAGGAAGCCATCAATGTGCAGTGCTAATACTCATGTTTCCACAGCCCCTTATTTGCAGTACCAAAGCATTCTTTGGAATCCATGCCCTAAAAGTCAGCATCACCTGCTGTTGAGAGACAGCCTCAGGTTTGTCTATTAATGTGCTTTTCAGAATGCAACAATAGACTACCTAGTGGAAGCTACTTAGGGATCTCATTTTGATGGAGATGTGGGAAATCAAATAGATTAGCTGCCAAGAAAGGGCCTCACCAGGAATAACTGGTTTCAAGGCCTGACTTGATTTTGTCCCTGAAGGGAATGAATTGGCAAGGAATAGGTGTACTTTAGATCTAATTTGACCAGATCCTAGTCCAGAATCCTTTGACTATCAAGAATTACACAGTAAATGTCAATGCCATTTTATTTGCTATTAGCCCAAGCAATTTAAGTTTAACATTATGTGATATAATTTTATTAATTGGAGAATGTCTTATGTCTTGTTGTCCTTGATAATTTTGTTGAAGGGTAAGGCAACTACAGCTAGTGAGTTTGGTTTGTTCCTTTTTTTTTATGCTGACTGTGGTAGATCCTTAACTTACAATGTGTGACAATATGTTTCCTAGCCTTTTGCGGACAAAGTTTGTTGACCTACGTGTTTGGAGTAATGTATTAGTAGTGGTGCTTGTTAGGCTTATTTTTGTCCATATTTGGAAAGGGTGATTAAGATTAAATTTACCATTTTTTCCACATTTTGGGTCCTTGAATACACATTGTTTTTCCAGACTGTTTTTCTTTGTTATTATTTTTTCTTTTTTTGGGGGGGGGCGGGGGTTAGTGTCTCACCCTGTAGTCCTGACTGGCCTGGAACTCTGTATGTAGACCAAGCTGGCCTCAGACTCACAGAGGTTTGCCTGCGGTTGCCTCCTGAATGACAGGACTGAAGGAGAGCGCTACCACGCTCAGTTTAGACTGGATTTTATCTGAGTCTAACGGGGCCCACGGAGAAGTTGTTGCTAGGTCTCATTGCAGAGGGTTCATTGTGTCCAGTCTGTGGAAAGGATTTAGCGAGGGAGAGGGAGCAGGCATGGGAACATGAGATGTGTACAATGAGCTGGTGTCACCACCTGCACCAGCTGTTCCCCTGCCCACCAGTCTCTTGCCAGATCACAATCCATTTTCCATATGCGGCTGTGGTTTTGGCATCGGTCAGCATTTGGAAAGTGGAGACAGTTGTTAAACGAACATGTACTTAACTTCTGGACTTGCTATTACCTGTATACTGTAGCCTGGGTCTTCAGTTTCCTCAAGCGGCTAGTGCATCGAAGACCTGTTCCCTGCAGAGGGACGAGCAGGAAGGTGCCACTCCCAGTGACAGGTGTTTTGGGCATGGAGTCCACTGAAGGAGATTGTAGGGCCGTGGCCAGTCTCCTCTTGGTCTCTTTGGTTCCCTGGTCATGCCTGTCAAGAACTTCTGTCATGATGTGGTTTGGTGCCTTGCCATAGACCCTGAGGCCGTGGGGCCAGCTGACCATGGGTGGAGATCCCCAAAACTATGAGCCTAAACAACATTGTGTCTTTGAAAGCTGGCTTTCTCAGGCTTTTGATATAGCACCAGAAAACAGACTAACTCATCAAGTGGTATTCCCAGTGGAGGAAACCAAGGATACAGGTTTTTATTTTTTTTTTGATGAAATAGCTCCTGCTGGCCAATGCCCCTGCTAATTTCCACCAACACTTGCTTTAGCCAGTTTTCCAAGTGTTTCTGGTAGTTCTTTAAATACAACTTGTCAATTCTTGATTTACTGACCACAGGCAATGTCTACTTCTTAGTGTGAAAGATAAAGGTTGCCTGACTCATGCACATGCTTGCCACCCTAGCCTAACATGTAGATGGTTACGTCATTAGTTTTAGCTTTGTAATTAGTTTTCTTTATAACTTCAGAAAATATGTCAATGATTCTGTTTCTATCTCCTTTTACTTAAGTTTGATTTTTCTGTAAGATGGAAAATTAGTGCCCCTACGATTTCCTCTACCTCCTTCTCTTCCTCCCTCCCTTAAGGTTAGTTTTTGCTTCTTACTGCTCAGGTTTGCATCATTTACACACTGATCTGCAATCACAGTCACACTATCTGTGTTTTCTGTTTTATGCTTTTGAGGTGAAAAAAAAACAATCTTTGTATCACTAGGAATTTATTATTATTATTAATACTTTGGTATCAAGACTTGTAGCATGCTATGACTGTTTCCCTCTGACTCTGGATTCTGTTCCACACCCCTAGGCAGCTCATCGGGTTAAGATGGAATCCTTCTCCTTATTTATATTTATGTATGTATGTAGGTGTGTGTATTTATTTTTAGGTCTTCGAGACAGAGTTTCTCTGTGCATCCTTGGCTGTCCTGGACCAGGCTGGCCTCGAACTCACCTAGATCTGCCTGAGTGTGGTTTTAAAGGCTTACACTGCCACCACCATCACCACCTGGTGGAAGCTTTCTTTTCATAAGGTTTTTGTTACTCAGATGCTGGCTAACCGCTATTAATTTTATACAGATTTAATTTTTGTCCTGTGCTGCATTCTGGGGGATCCACACAGCTTTGTGTTCCATCCTTCTCATTGCATTTCAACATCTCAGCAGCTGACCTTGCTGTTCTGTTTCCTCACTGCTTCTAGAATATACCATTAGGAATAGTACTTCCCGTCAGGCCTCTTCTGATCTTCCCCAGACTGTGTGCTTCCTCTGGCTATGAAAGCCAAGCTATTTTGTTCATGAAACCCGCAGAACTCTCTGGTCCATTGATGTCCCACATGGTCTCAACCTCTTTATGGTGTCTCTTCCTTGTGTCCTTTTAAACTGTCGTTTAATGGATTTCAAAGGAGAAGACGCCAAGAAAGGCATGTCCTGGCTCTGCTATCTTGAACTATAGTCTGCGAATCTTCATCTCACTGTGAGGTTTCTCCTGTGAAGGCACCCAGACTGTCTACCACTTTAAAAGAAATGTTAGCATATTTCATAGCTTCCCTTCTTCTGTCCTTTCAGTGAGGGTGGTAATTCTTCTTGAATAGTTAGTTAGAACTTGGGTTCTTACAGTGAAATGTTGTATAGGTCAGTTTTACTCTTCCCAAGTTTTCTTCAATTCAATTTAACTTTTTCTTTTCATACTCTTAAATATATTTAAAAAGCTTGACTGCCCACAGAATTTTTAAGGTGCCATTCAAACTCACTTTTTTTTTTCGGCCACATGTCAGCCAGCCATAGATTTCCTGATACAGTTTCTCAACATAGCATGCCCAGGATTTTGATTTGTGCTTGTTTCTTACTGTGATCTGTCTTTCTAATAAATTTTCCTCCTGACATATTTTTGTACTCACTTGCCATTACAATTTTTTACAGGATGCTTTAAGCACATAATTACTTACTCCTCCCCCACTCCCAGTTTACTTCTGGATGAGAAAATATTTTATATATTGGTATAGATTTCCAGGACCCATTTCCTCCCTCTTTTCATTCAGTTATTTTTGCAATGATACTGCTATGGACTGAATTGTTCCTTGCAAGATCACATGTTCAAGCTCTGACTCCACCATGACTCTACGTGGATACAGGAGATAGTAAGTATAGATGAGACCATAAAGGTGGGCCCTGCATTGTCATGACTAATGTGCCTACAGGAAGAGATACCAGAAAGCGTTCTTTTTCCTTATGCTGTGTGAGGACACGGAAAGAAAACAGTTATCTGGAAGGCAGGCGAGCCCTCACTGGAGCTGAGCCGGCTGGCAACTTTGAGTGTTTCATATTTTGTCTTTTGTTTGCACAGGTTCTGACAGAACTAATAACATGGTTTGTTGATGGTGCTCATCGGGTTTAACCAAGAGTGGCTGTCTTTTCTGCTACTGTACTTTCTTGGAGAAAGCTCTTATCCAATCTTGTGTCTCTCTGGGAAGTCTATAGTTTTCTGATTTTTTTCATTTATAAAAGCACCCTAGATTAAAGTCACTCAAGAAGTCCATCTAGGCACTGTAGTGGGAAAGTCACTCGTTGCACAAGTGTAAGGACTTGAGTTTGGATTCCCAGAGGCTACAGAAAAGCCACAGCCACAGCAGGGCGTGTAGTCCCTGTTCTCCTGCGGCGAGATGGGAGGTGGAGACAGGAGGAGCTTCAGAAGCCAGAGGGCTGGAGAACACGGTGTGCACAGCAGTAGAGGGGCCACCTACCTCACACAGATATAGAAGGTGATTACCACTGTTCAAGGTTGTTCTCTGACATCCATATGTGCCCTGTGGCAAGAGAGTGCCTACATCCCTACCCCCTTGTAGTGGCATTTCAATTGCATTTTAATAAATAAAACTTGCCTGAGGATCAGAAAAGTAGAACAGCCACACTGGCCAGCCTTCTAGACCAGGCAGTGTTGACACACACCTTTCATCCCAGTAGCCACATAGCTGACAAAGAAACCGGGCGGTGCATGCCTTTAATCCCAGCCCTAGAGAGGATTAGAAAACGGGAGGAGACAGCTCTCAGTAACATTCCCATTCTGAGATTCCTGGAGGCAAGTTCACCATTTCGGGACTGAGTCAAGGTAAGAGCCAGTGATTGGCTGCTTTGCTTTTTTGAATCTTCAGGTCAGTTTTATTTATTAAAATACAAGTGAAATTCCTCTGTACCCCTTCACATGCCCACCACACTCATTTAGTTTACTGGCCAACTTCAATTGTTTGCTCAATCCTCAGATTCGAGATGAATTTGTTGCCCAGTTGTGGCTTCTCTCTTCACTCTGTGCTGCTTTCTTTTCCTTGCATTCGCAGTTCTTTGCTCCCACCAGGGTCAGTGATATGGGAAGAATGAACTTAGAAGGACCAAGAATTATGTGGCTGCTGCTATTACCTGGGCATTGATGTCTTGTGCATGTACCAGGGTTCAAACAGCATCCATATCTCCATCCTCTTGTTTAAGTCTTTTCTCATATGGGTCAGTGCACGTGCCCTAGCCACAACTCCGAATCTTTAATGAATTTGCATCTTCTAGACACAGACCGAGCAGCTTGAACAACAGACACTTATTTTCCAACTGTTCTGGAGGCTGCAAGTCTAAGAACAAGGGGCCAGACACTTCGTGCCTTTTCCTGGTTTGCAGATGGTTGTGGCCCTTCCTGCCCCAGTGGCATTCGCAGACTCTTCCTGCTAGAGAACGCCTTTTCCAGCAGGGAGCTCGTTTAATGTTGGCCTTTCAAGGTATTTTCTTCCTTGCTCCTATCTAAAGTGTCCTCTGACCACAGGGAACATCGAACATCATCACTGATGTGTGAGCAAATACTGCCCCACTTCTTTGCTCTGTAATGTTTGTCCGTTTGTCATGTACCTGAAACAGACTCCATTTTATGCTTTTGCAAGCATGGAACTGACATATGTGTTTTCTGAGTGAGTTTCCCCCAACTTTCTAGAGATTTGTACTAATTTCCCTCAAGAATTTTCTTATATTCCATATCAGTATTTGAGTAGGACTGACTGCTTGTAAAGGCAGCAAGAAACCATCTGTGAGGCCCTTTCTTTCCTATAAAGAGTCCCAGAATCGCTGATGGAGTCTTTTTTTTTTCCCTACAGATAATGCTTGTTGTAGGTGTCGGGATGGAGAACACTATACTCAACTTTTCCTGTCTCTACCCACACTCGTCAACTAACACCTTAATTAATCTCTAGCTTTCTCTTTTGTGGGCTAGAGTTGGGGGGACTGGTCATTGATGGACTATCCTGTCACCCTTGATGATAGGAGAATGATCTAACATCTCTCTATAGATGAAAGTTTCTTACCACCACCTACTGTCCTTCATGTTCATATTTCTGCTGAAACTCTACAACTGCGAAGAAGTTCTACCACATTTGTGACAGGCTGCCTGCGCCTAACATTTGCTTTTACCTGAGAAGGACCAGTGTCTTCTCCCAGTTAAACAGACGTGTATGAAATCAGTAGAAGGTCAAGCATGATTCTTTCTCTGGGTATTCGAAATCGGTGAGTTCATTTTATGCACAGAAAAAGAGTGCTTTCCTAGCTCTCTATGTGCTGCCTTGGTATAGGAGGGTTCTTCTGTATTTTGTGTTACTTTTATTGGTTAATAAAGAAAGCTGCCTGGGCCTTTTGATAGAGTAGGATTTAGATAGGCAGGGAAAAGAGAACAGTATGCTGGGAAGAAGACTGAGTCAGAGGGAGAGCTGCCATGAAGCTGCCAGGGTCAGACATGCTGAATGATTCCCGGTAAGATCACCACCTCATGGTGACACACAGACTTTTAGGAATGGGCTAAATCAGATGTGAGAATTAGCCAATAGACGCTAGAGATAATGGGTCAGGCAGTAATTTAATTAATGCAATTTTTGTGTGGTTATTTCGAATGTAAGCTAGCCGTGCGGCCAGGAGCTGTGGCGAGACACAGCCCTCTTCTCCTACAACAGTTTGGCGCTCCAATGTGTGGGGTTAATCCACTTAAGAACCTGAGAGGGCTTAAAAAGAACAGAGTTTAACAGTTTTTCCTGTTTGTGGATGGTGTGCCACAGAGAGATTTCCTGACTCAGCAAAGCAACATTGCGATGGTTTTAAAATGGGGCTTCCTGGCCTGTGCCGCCAGCTCAAACTCTGGCTATAAAGTATTTCAATGGCTTTTGTGGGACTGGATGCTTGTGTGCATGCTCGGGGTCGGGAGTAAAGCAGCTGAGACTGTGGCTCAGCTCTTCCTGCCTTAGGCTGCGGGATCAGGTCTACTGGAAACTGGCAGTTTTGAAAGACCC